>ML280952.1:21300-41512 GCA_005239495.1 Nicotiana undulata
TTTTTTTTGGGGGGGGGGGGGGGGGGGGGAAGGTTGGTTCGTTCTCTCGATTCCTTGCTTTGCTTTTGTTCCCGTCTCGAGGTCCTGTTTGAGTCATCTAGTGTAACGTCTGGCTACTACAGAAAATGAAATATTCAGAAAATATGCATTTATGATAAGTCGTTTATACAAGAATGTAGTTTGTTCAAAATGTGTGATGGTGCAAATAATGTTTGAATCAGAAACTGTGATACGTTTTGAGACATTGCAACCTCTTTAACTCATAAATTTGAGGACCCTCCTAAAAATTCTGCCCCAGTTTAATGCCTACTTTTGGCAGTACTCTTCTTGGTGATCCTTGACATAACGAGATGTGACAACTGGAAGTCTTGCCCCAGTTTCTGACCATAGGGTAATGGAGATTTTATTATGATGTGACCGAACCCACAGGGATGCTTACGTATCCCCTCTTAAATGGGAATCAGGTAATGCGTAGTTTAGGTTACACCAAATAGAAATTGAAAACATAATCTTAAACATAATATCTCTTGACTGTGTCCGAACTGATAGGTTTTGTCCATATCTCTCCATCCATCTCTATAAGTATAAGTGCTCCTCTTGTCAGTACTCGGTGAACCATGTAAGGGCTTTGCCAACTGGGTGAGAATTTCAATTTTTCTTCATCCTGATGTGGGAAGATTCGTTTCACTACCAATTACCGCGGTGTGAATTGCCTTGGCCTAACCTTTTTGTTGAATTCTCTTGCCATTTTATTTCGGTCGAGTTGACCGTGACACATTGCGTTCATTCTTTTACAATAAATGAGAGCTAGTTGTTCATACCGGTTATGTACCCATTCCGTGTCTCTGAGCTCGACTTCTTGTATGATTCTTAAGGAAGGGATCTCCACTTTGTCTAGAATAACGACTTCAGTACCGTAAGCAAATAGATAGCGAGTTTCCCCAATTGTTGTACGAACTATGATTCGATACCCGAGTAAAGAAAATGGTAGCTTTTCGTGCCATTGTTTGTAGTTGTCTACCATTTTTCTCAATATCTTCTTGATGTTTGTATTGGCGGCTTCTACGACTCCATTCATTTGCGGCCTGTAAGCCATGAAATTCTGATGCTTGATCTTGAATGTTTCACATATGGCTTTCATTAGATCACTGTTGATATTGGTGGCATTGCCAGTGATGATTGATTCAGGTACTCCAAATCGACAGACGACGAGATCCCGAACGAAATCCGCTATGACTTTCTTAGTCATAGACTTATAGGATGCAACTTCAACCCATTTTGTGAAGTATTCTATAAACACCAAAATGAACCTATGTTTGTTTGAAGCAACGGGTTCAATTCGTCCGATGACATCCATGCCCCAGGCAGAGAAATCCTAGGGTGAACTCGTTGCATTGAGTTTGATGGGCGATACTCGTATCATATCAGCATGTAACTAGCATTTGTGACACTTCTAAACATATTTGATGCAGTGTGTTTTCATAATCATCCAAAAAATACCTTGCTCTTAATATATTCTTTGCCAAAATGAAGCCGTTAATGTGGGGTCCGCAGGTTCCGGCATGTATTTCTTCGAGCAATCTAGATGCCTTCTAGGCTTCGACTCATCGTAACAAACCCAAATCAGGAGTCCTTCTATACAAAATTCCTCCAATTTGAAAGAAATGGCTGGCCAATCTTCGAAGTATGCGCTTCTGAGTATGGGTAGCACTTTCTAGATATTCTCTTTTTTCCAAGTATTCCTTGATGTCGTGGAAGCACAAATTTCTGTCAGTCGCTTCTTCAATATGAGCACAATAAGCTGGCTGCTTATGAATTCTTATTGGGATAAGATCGATGAAATTCTTGTTTGGGTGTTGTATCATGGAAGAAAAAGTGGCTAATGCATCTGCAAACGTTTTCTGAATACTTGGAACATGTTTGAATTATTTCTTTGTGAACCTCTTTATCAGCTCCTGTACATAACACATATATGGCAGTATTTAGGTGTTCTTCGTAGCCCATTCTACTAGAACCTAGTGCACCAACAAATCTGAACCTCTGATTACAAGCAACATCTGAATTTTCATGTTGACCACTAACTTGAGTCCTAAGATGCAGTCCTCGTATTCCGCCATAATGTTGGTGCACGGAAACCTGAGTTTTGTAGATACCATGTAAGACGGCTCCGATGCCTACTCCCTTGAAGTTTGTTTCTCCGTTGAAGAATGTCCTCTAGCTGTCATATGCTTCGGTAATATCTTCACCTATAAATAACACCTCTTGTCAGGAAAATACGTCTTCAGTGGTTCGTATTCTCCATCTACGGGGTTCTCTACCAAGTGATCAGCTAATGCTTGCCCTTTGACTACCTTTTGAGTTATATAGATGATGACGAACTCTTCTTACCCATAGGCATGGGATTTTGAAAGATGTATTTTAGCGGATCCATCCTTGATATGAGATATGTAGTGTACGCACAGAAATAGTGTCTCAACTTCTGTGTTATCCATGTCAGAGCACAACAGATGCGTTCTAACAAAGAGTACATGGCTTCGTATGGTGTGAACTTCTTACTCAGATAATATATCGCCTGGTCCTTTCTCCGAGTTTCATCATGTTGTCCTAGAACCCAACCAAACGTCCCATCCAACATAGACAGATAAAGTAGTAGAGTTCTTCCTGGTTCGGGTGGGACCAACACGGGCGGTTTAGATAAATACTCCTTGATTTTGTCAAAGGCTTTCTAGCATTCTTCACTCCAGCTTGTTGCTTCATCTTTCTTCAGAATTTTAAAGATTGGCTCACATATCACCGTTGATTTTTCTATAAAACGACTGATATAATTAAGGCTCCCTAGAAAATTCATCACATCTTTCTTATTCTTTGGCGGTGGCAAATTCTGAATAGCTTTGATTTTTGTTGGGTCTAGCTCAATACCTCGGCAGTTGAAAATGAAACCTAACAATTTTCCAGCAGGGACTCTGAAGTCATATCTTGCAGGGTTTAACTTCAAGTAGTATTTCGAAGCCGATCAAAAATTTCTTTAGCTCTGCTATGTGATCCGAGCTTCTTTTAGATTCTATGATAACATCATCCACGTACACCTTTATTTCCTTATGTATCATGTCGTGGAAAATAGTTTTCATGGACCTCATATAGGTGGCCCCGGAGTTCTTCAAACCAAATGACATCATCTTGTAACAATATAACCCCCATGGTATGATAAGGCGGTTTTTTCAGCATCCTCTTCATCCATCCAAATGTGATGGTATCCTGCGAAGCAATCCACAAAGGATGGGAGCTCATGCTTGGCGCAACTGTCAATCAGTATGTGTATGTTAGGCAGCAGGAAATCATCCTTAGGACTTGCTATATTCAAATATCGGTAATCGACACATACTCTAACTTTCCCATCTTTCTTTAGAACCAACACAATGTTGGCTAACCAGGTCGGGTTTTTGACCCCTCGGAGAACCTTAGCTTTGATTTTATTGGTGACCTATTTTATCTTCAAACTCGTATCTGGCTTGAACTTTCACCGCTTCTGCATTATCGGTGGACATGTGGGATTGGTGGGTATCTTGTGAGCTACTATAGATGTGCTTAAACCAGTCATATCATCGTAGGACCACACGAAAATGTCCTCATACTCCTTTAGAAACATGATATACTCTTCCTTTTGTGTCGGTGATAGATGGATGCTTATACGAGTTTCCTTGACTTTTTCAGAATCACCTAAATTAATAGCCTCAATTTCCTCAAAATTAGACTTCGGTTTGTTTTACATCTTTGACAATTTCCTCAGGTATTACATCATCCTTTGTATCGTCTGAATCACTGTCCTTATAATGCGTTGTCTCCTTACATGTCACAGTCGTAGGTTCATCAAGATATGTAATGATTATGCTGAAAAGATTGTTGAAAGATAATAATAAATATAAAAATCAATAATGCATTAAAGAAGCCTTTAAATGTCAACAAGTACGACGCCATGGCTCAAATAATTATTTCAAAACAAAATATTGAAAAATGTCTTAAATGCTCAAAACAATTTGAAAATAAGTCATGCTAATTTGCTAGGCTACCTAGGAACTCGGTGAGCCCGGGATGGTGCAACGATCAAATTCTGGAGAACATCTTACTCTAACATTTTCTGAATGATACCTCCTTCCTCCTCCTCCTCCTTGATAATTGCGATGCAATCCATGTCTTCCTCTTCCAGAAACAGCTTCTTCATACCGACCAAAATCTCATCTTCTTTAGTTCCCTACATCATGTCACCTTGACGGAATGTCTAGTGCATAGGTGGCATGAGTTGTTCCACCAAATAATAATGGGCGCACCATGGTGGTATCCAACCTGATACTCTTGCATAGTAAATTCATATCCAAGTCCAGAGGTCGTGCCATGATATTGTGGTTGTACAAGTTTAGTGATTCCCTAAAGCTTTTTGTCAAGACCCTTGCACAGTTCATATCCTGTCCACAGTAATATTCTTTATATATTCTTGCTCCACCATCGATCCTTTTCAATTGCGTTTACCCGCTCAATGCGGTGATATGTTTCTTCACCCAACTTCCTCCTATTTTTGATGACTGGAATGGTCTGGTTGGTGTAGATAGGGTTAGTTTTGTCTCCATGAATGATCACCTAGATGATTACATTCGAACTTCACAGCTTGGTGCAGAGTAGAAGTCACTACTCCAGCTGCATAAATCCATGGTCGTCCCAACAATAGGTTGTAGGTAGCAGATATATCTAACACTTAGAACTCAACATCAAACCAAGATGAACCAATTTGTAGATCATGGTTTATTTCCCCGGTAATGGATCTTTGAGATCCGTCGAACGCCTTCACATTCATGCTTCCTATTCGTATCTCTTGTAGGCCCTTACTTAACTCTTCATAGTGGTCAGTGGACATATGTTCATACTCAAAACTGCATCTACCAGGACCCTAGCAATGCACTTGTCCTCAAATTGCACTGTGATGTGCAATGCCTTGTTGTGACTTAGTCCTTCTGTGGTAACTCATCTTCGTTGAAAGTGATTTTATGGATCTATAATAATTTTCCGACCATGTTAGCCATATGTCAACTAGTGGCAGGTACATAAGCTTCACTTAACACTTTCATCAAAGCATTCTTGTGCGTGTATGAGTTATGCAACAGTGATAAGATGGATATCTGAGCAGGATTCTTGTTTGGGGGTTAACAACAGAGTATTCCCTTGCTTGTATCTGCCTTCAATGATAGTCAGTGCCGGTCTCAGCAACAGGCAGTTTATGTGCAGCTTCCTTGCTTGTTCCTCCCAGATTCTCAGGTGTGTAAACTCTTCCAGTTAAAGTCATACATACGACACCTGCTTCTTCCATTTGGCTTTTCCCTTTCTTCTTGCTTTCACAACGTAATCCCGTGGGACGACATTAGGCTCGTAAGATGGTGTGGGAGCTACCATTACAGTGAAGGGTATATCTACCTCAACTTCAAATGGCGGCCGGGCTTATATCACAATTGGAGTGAGGGTGACCGGATATGTTTTAGGAGCATCTCCCTCTCGAATGAGTCCAATGGACCCTTCTTGATCCCACTCTTCATCAGTTTCTATCACGTTCACTCCTTCACCTCAGTGATCCAGGAGAGGGTTATTGCGGACGTTCGGTGTAGCTTCCTTTGCTTGTATAACATCAGTGTCATTCAACGTCTGAATCTTGTCTTTCAATGTGGGGCATTCCTCAATAGCACGACGCTTCATGCCTTAATGAGAAGCACAAGTTTTGTTAGGGTTGATCCATTGGGAAATATTTTCCACAACAACAGCAGGATAGAAGTGACGTAGCCAGCGGCCTTCATTATTTCATATAGTTGGGCTATGGGTTTAGCAATTATGTGTATTGTCTCGGAAGTCTGCGGTCAAAATTTGGACGTAGCTTTGGCAGGCGGGTGGAGGTTACTGGTAATATGCAGGTTAAGTGTTATAAGTATGGTAGGTGGTAGACAGGTATTGGTATTTCGGGGGTGAGGGTTCATACGTGGATGAAGGTGTTTGGTGTGTGAGGGGAGACTTAGGGCCCCGGGCTACCATCACGGCACCTACTTCTTTCTACTTTGAAATACCTCCTGATTGCAAAGCTTTATTCGTGGCCTGCAACGCCTCGAAATCACTTACCATCCCACTATTGATTCCTTATTATATTATTTCCCCTAACTTGATGATGTCTGAGAACTTGTGATTTTCAATAACCATCAACCTTTCATAATACTGTGGATCTTGAGCTCTAACATAGAACTTGTTCATTTATTCTTCTTCAAGCGCTGGCTTTACCTTTGCGGCTTCTGACCTCCAACGAGTAGCATACTCACGGATGTTTTCTATCGGCTTCTACTTGAGGTTCAGGATATAGAAAATGTCTGGCGCATTCTCTGTATTAAACCTGAATCTATCCATGAAATCTGATGCCATACTTATCCAATTTTCCCACTTCTTTGGGTATTGACTGATATACCAAGACAATGCGTCTTCTGTAATGCTTCGCATGAACTGTTTCATGCAGATTTGTTCATTCTTACCCACTCCTACAAGCTTGTTGTAATATGTTCTTAGATGCACATTCGGATAACCTGCTCCATCAAACATTTTAAACTTTGGAGGTTTGTAACCCTCGAGCATTTCCACATCTGGCTGAATACGTAGATCTTCGTAATTAAGACCTTCGACGCCTTTCCCACGTTCAACACTCTGGGCCCTCCTTGTGAGTTTCTAGAGTTCCTCCGCCATATTTATAATAAGTAGGTCCTTCTCAGTCGATTTGAGTATGTATAGGGTTTGTTGTGGGGTATGGGGTAAGGTTTCTATATATATCAGATCGCTTTGATGAGTCGCTGGAACTTGGGTATATGGGTGATCATTGGTCGAGTTTTGTTGATCGGGAGTAGGTTGTGATCATTTTGAGGGATGTGATTTGTAGTGGTTTGCGAGTATTGAGTTGGATGATTGTGATGTTGTTGAGGGGTTTGAACTAGTGATGGGTTAAGGTTCTGGGGAGGTGCGGGATTATGATACGGGTGTGGAGGATTTGGAGCCATGGGTGGTGGTTTCTGGTTTGGTGTGTTTTGTGGTGGTGTTTGGTTTTGGATAGTCGGGTTTTGCTGGTTGATGTCGGGAACATTGAGAGTATAGGAAAGGTTTGCCAGATTTCGGACCGGCTCAAGCTCACCCTGTAGTTCTAGGATTATTGCTCCAAGCGTAAGACCAACTCGTTCTGCCCCGGAGTACTTCTACCATATGAAGTTTCAACATTTTCCGTCACAACAACATTGTCTTTCCGGATACCACTTAAATCGTCTATTTTCCCTTTGCCCTTGCTTTTGCTTTGCGGGTTGCCATGTGGAGGAGGAGGTGGAGGACCTCTAAATCTATTGCGAGTATGCTGACGATGCCCGTATGCATAAACCAACCTTTGGGAATGGGAATAATCAGAAAGAAAGTAAAAGCAAAAGGTAACCTAGTCAGTAGTAAGGTTAAATAAAAGAGTGTTTACAATATTTAAACATGTTTCACAAAGTCATGTAATAGTTACTCTTATAATTTCAGTTAAACAATTTCTTTCAAAAATTCATTTATCGGGCTTGGGACCTCGGAATTCGATTCCGGGCATACGCTCATTCCCATATTTTCCTCCGGACCCTCGGGGACCGTCAAATCATGGGTCTGAGTCCGGGTCCGTTTACCCAAAATGTTGTCTGAAGTCAACTTAAATCAAAATTTAAAGGTAAAATAGTATTTTTCTCAGTTTTTCATATACAAGCTTTACGGATATATGCCCAGATTGCGCATGCAAAACGAGATGAGACAAAAGGAGGTTTTCAAGGCCTCGGAACATAGTTTTGACTTATTAAACGAGAGATGACTTTTTGGGTCATCAAAAATAATTTGGAATTTTATTAAGTAGTTATAATTTAAATACTTAGTTTTAAGTTTAAGAAGTTAAGCTTATTCCTAATTAATTGAATGGGCTAATATTAAATTTAAAACAAAATAATTGCTACATTGTAAGGAATTTGTAGATTTGACAAATTATTGGCCATGTGTGGACTTTTTAAACATATAAGAAGCTATTTAACTTTAATTTATGTTTTCAGAGATTTATATAACATAGAATAGTTATAAATGTAAGGTTTCGAGTGTTAATGAATTTTAATTTAAAAGAATATAATACTTTTAAAAAAATGAACGTTAGAATTGGTGTAACCTATTAATTACTTTAAATAAATTAAATAATTTTAAATATCTTATAAATTTCAATTTTTTTTTGTCTGTGTATATGCGTCTTAATTTGGGGACCTCATCTATATGACACATAGACTTGGAGAAAATTGGGACCCACATTTACTTTATTTCATTAATGCGAAAGTGAGCCAATACAGTCTTTTACTAAATTGATAGTAAAATAAAGTTACTAATGGCATTTAGCCTTATTACATCAAAATCTAATCTAAGCGAGAAAGCAGTAAAGAACATCATCTTCTAATTTACTTGGTCCCTGAAGGACCTTGTCTATGCTTGGCTCTTTTGACCCCATCAATCAGGTTTTCCAGATCGCGTATATCCAGCAATAAGTAAGATTTTTCCAGCTTTCCTCCTTTATAGTCGTCCATGCCTTGGCAATCCAAAAGTCTTTTTCTCATCTTCCCATTTAGCTCCATCAGCCCTTGTTCCAGGTATTCCAATCTTTCTTTGACTTAGTGGCAATCTCTTTCCATTTCGTTATTACCTACATGTTCACCTTGTGTCTTCGGACTCGTACACCCTTTTGCGTAGCCTCTTGTACTTTACATGTGCCGCATCCACTTCGTCTATGATCCTATCTTTCAGATTGACCCCTACTTTGACGTCCCCAGCTACGTCGTCTTCCATACATGATATATAGTAGTAAATATGACCGGCGTGTTACCTGTCTTGCTCAATAGTTTCACCTTCCACAATGATCTTTTGGTTCCACATGTGTTGCGTTTCGAACTTGAACGGAATGACATTTCCCTCGAAATCTTCCTTGTATTGGACCATGTTGGAAATCCGAGGTATGACTTGTTTTCTTCCAGCTTGTCTCATTACTCTTACAGGAGCGTAAGGGTAGATGCCTCGTAGCCCGATAAATACAAAATGAGTAGTTCCTTTTGATCTGATGATGAACTCACTACTAGGAAACCATTAAAACATCCAATGCACTTGGTTGTCTGTGAGATTGCTGAAGAAACGCACCCAACTTAAGCATTTCCAGGCTTTGCAAACTTGTTTGGAATAAACGTCATTTTCTTTGGGTGATTTTTTCCTATGTAGTCATTTAGTGGCCTTCACAGAAGTTGTTGACGATACTCACCCCTCTGAAAGTGTTCCAGCAGCCGGACTTGTAGTAATATATTGCAATCCTCAAAGTGTCCCAACCACTCTTGCACCGATCTAGAGTACGGTACATCTCAGCTAAGATCATTGGAATGATAACATAGGTATGTCCTTCAATACCATCCATTAAGTTCCTGGCGACCATGGCTGAGCGATTATGAATCCTTCCTCATTCATTGGAAAGATCAACAACCCCAGGAAGCAGACAATGAAAACATAAACCTGGCGATGCACCTATCACAAAGAAGTAATAGCTAGTTCATCATGATGAAGACGATATGACTTGCTATGCCCATAACATTCGTAAAGAAACTCAAAAGGGATGTATGATTTCTTTAGACAGAGCAATTCATTATTCTTCTTAAAATCTAAAATATTCAGAAAACCGTAGGGAGTGCGATTCTCTAGTACTAACAGTCTCGGACTATCTCATGGTAATTTGGCGAAACCTCCTATTTCTTCTAGGAGAGGAGTCATTTGTATACTGCCAAATTGAAAAACAACTTGTTTCTCATCTCAAATCATGGTAGCGGCCTCGATCAGTTCCCTATTTGGTCAAATTTTCAGTAAAGACGGCAGGTCACCAAGTACTCTCCTCACATGATTCTTTTCACAAGGCACGAGGTCTTTCCACTAGTGAAGTAGCAAAAGCGGGATGTTCTGGACTATACCAAACCTGGGAATTTCGTGCTTCATTTCTACAAACAAATAAAGTTTATCCTTCTCTCCCTCCAAATTCGTCTACTTACGCAATAATGATTAACATGTTGTCACATTTTCTCCAAGTAATTCACATATAACATGATAGTGTCCTTTGGGATTAGGGAAATCACATTGGACTTTGGACAAGGTTATCTAAGCAGGTTGTTATGTCAATAACGCTTTAACCCGTACTAGGTTTAGCATGATGCATGTACGTTTAAAATTGGAGTGGAGTTTTTAAAAGGGACTAATACTCCCAAATGGACAACTTAAAAGGGAAAGGCACGGGACCGTCGATTGCACCGCTGATCGACTAGTATACCGCAAATACGTTTTTCCGATTTAAAATGGGTAATTTCTGGAAAGTGCGGACACTCATCATGTGCTGCTATGTTGATAATTGGCACGAGTCGAGTATGCTGCGGAGCATGCTTTATGCAAAAATAATAATGCATTCCCAAATATATGCATGATAAAGGTACGTAAAAGCAGTAAATAACATAGCAAAAACGAACATGAAAAGAAGAGGAAAGAAAATAAAGACAAAAGAGAGAAGTCAATTTAGCTCATGAAAACGTGCGAGAACACAATAATGCAGGTAGGGGAATAGGGATGGGAGAGTCATAATATAGCAGTATTAGGCAAGATGAAAGAGACGGAGAGAGGTCATACATGTCATAGCGAATAAAGGATAATAAGGGAATGGAAGTGCATGCCATAGCAGTTTAAAACAAATAAAGGTGAATAAGGAAAGGGATTTGCATGTCATTGCAGTTTAAAACAAACAAGGAAATTAATCCACATAAATCAAGTTCATCATGGTAAGAGCCTAATTGTGCCCCGAGCAGAGTCGCGCCTTGTTTTCTCGCAAAAGCGGGTTTCGACGTGTGACAACTCTTTTAAGGAGGTGTTAAAAGAGAAGAATAGCCACCTAATGATGTTTTAGGTGCTATAGGGCACCTATTTGCAAATAACTCTGTTTGACTAGTTTGTGTCACCAAAGATCGAGTAAGGGCTCAACCTACTTTGAAGAGAAGGTGTTAGGCATTCTTCGAAGTCAACAACTGTGGGTCCCGACCGAACTTTAAACTATGTGGATTATGTGATTAGGCTAGGTGATAAAATAAATAAAGGAAAATATAGAAGTCGAAGAGTCTTATCATAACACATGAGAGTCGGTATGTATCTTTAATGGTTACAAGGATACAACTACATTTGGTCTACATTAGATGACTAAGTGTAAATAACGAGTATATAAAGGAAAGAGGGGTCCTATGTTTTTTAGCCTAAAGGATCACCCAGTGCAACATAAATAATACTTCGCAACTCCCTTAAGGTGGGGAGTTGCTCATATGATTTTGCAGGCACAGACTATCATCTCCTGCTACCCAATTACTATGTCGAAGTTGTTACCTAAAGGCGCTCTAATTCAATTCTAGACCGTACTCTATGCGTACACAACCCGTCCCATACATGTGGTCCAGGAGACTTTGGACCTCTATTTGGGTGGTTCTAGACTCTACTTAGGATGCTACAAAATGATAAAACTAACGCGCGTTCAAAACATATAGGACTACACATAAATGCAACAAAAGGCTCAAGTTAACCTCCACACATAAACTTCAAAGTACACACAGGGAGATTCAGCAATAGACAATTTTTAGAATTAAGACGCATTAGAGTCGTTATGTCCTATAGGAATGGTTTTTATGTGATTCTGATTTCAAGTGTTATACAAACATCATTGTACTTTATGACTAATAATTTAAAGATTATGGGCGTTTAAAAGCTCCTATAGGCATGATCTTTGAATTGTTCACACAATGAGACTGTAAAACTGTTTGAAAGCTCGGATTTAGCGACGTTGATTTATAGACATGCTTTCTAGACGAGTGATGATATCCTATAGGCAAGATTTATAACAACTTGACATTTGAACCTGGTTTTATAGCACTTTATCCCTACAGAAGTAATCAGCAGAAGTAGTTTATTAATAGAGTAAAATCCTATGGTCATGATATTTAGATGAGCAAAGTATTGAAGACATGTATTATCAGATCCTATAGGCATGATGTCTAATAATCAAGGCGTTTGATTCCTATAGGCATGATGTTTGTGAGTGTACAGTGGTAGATATGAAACCAAGTATACCGATTACTGACATGCTTGAGATATTGTATGAGTATTAGACAAGTTAGGTGAAGTGTGTGCGATTCTTATAGATGTGGTTCCTATTAGCGTGCAACAAATAAGGCATGCTAGATGTGGCAAATAGAACACATAGACCCTATAACATGTTTTCTACCCTTTCATGCAAGTATTAGAGTACCCCAGTCCCTTTTTTACTAATCTCCCTATTATTCGTTATTAAAAATTATTAAAAACCAAAAAAATAATGTAAGCAGAATAAACAGTCATAAGCCCAATATGACAGTTATAAGCCCAACACAATGGAATCCTCTAACTTTTTGGGCCTTCAATAGTCTTGCTCTCCAAACTAACAACGGGCCCAAACCCCAATCTCACAAGGATAATCCAATCTAGTACCCAGGTCTAACATGACGTATATCCCGTCAAACCAGGCCCAAATGTGAAGACAATTGTCTTGCTCACCTTGTAACCAATGACAAATGCCACAAGTAACAAACCACACAAGTTAATTACTCAAACAACTTCGTTCATAGACATGTACACGAGGGAATACTTAGGTGTTGTAGATAAGAAACTTGACTTGTTAAACATGATATCCCAGAGGTAAAAAGCACATGAATAAGAATATAACAAAACTCTCAAAGAGGTTTCAATAGATATTGGTTTAAGACAAACATGGTATATAATTGATTCAATAGGAGTTCATATGTAGGGGGTTTACCATGAGGATTTATAGTAAGATATGCTTGAAACTAGTCCTACAGAACAATCATACTGACACAATTTCATGGGGTGACAAAGTAAGTAGCAGGTATTAAATTAATTCTAAAGAAAACAGAGATACTGCAAATTGATCATATATTGCAAGTTCAGTTAGGCATCCAGGATTACCCAAAGGCATTAGACTCAAGTAAATTTAACACTATCACGGTAGGATGATAACAAAACAATTAAAATGGTGCTTGGGTTCACTAAAGGTAGAAACATAAGCCATGCTTGATATGAAAGTGTACGACCCGGTCGGTCGTTACGTAGAACCTGCATTATATTTATTATTATTTACTTTTCATAGGTTGGTTATACTGTTTATGATGTGTTAGAGTTGGTAGGCTCGGAATCGGAATGGTTGTAGTGAGAATTGAGACACTTAGTCTCCAGAAATAACTTTATAGTTGAAAAAGTCAACTAAGAGTTGACTTATTGGTAAACGACCTCAGAATACGAATTTTATGGCTTGGATAGCTTCGTTAGGTGATTTGAAATTTAGGAGTGTGTTCAGAATATTTTTGTGATGCCCGGTGTAGAATTAGGCTTGAATTGGCGAAAGTTAGTTTTTGGCGATTTCCGGTCGGCAGTGAAAAATAGGCTATCGGGGTCGGAATAGAATTCTGGAAGTTGGAACAGGTTTGTAATAGCATTTTGGATATGTGTGCAAAATTTTAGGCCAATCGGATGTGCTTTGGATAGTTTTGGCATCGTTGGTGGAATTTAGAAATTTCAAAGTTTTTAGGCTTGAATCCGACGTGATTTTGGTGTTTTGATGTTATTTTTGATTTTCCGAGAGTGCAACTAAGTTTTAATGATCATTTATGATGTGTTGGTAAATTTGGTTGGGGTCCCGAGGGTCTCGGGATTGATTTCGGATGGTTAACCAACAATTTTGAACTTGTAAAGTCTGCTGTTTTTGCTGGTGTGATGTTGCAGGAATATTGTCATCGCGTTCGCGGGTGAAGCTTCGCGTTTGCGGAAGGTTATCTGGGGAGGTGTCTAGATTGTTATTCGTATTCGCGAAGGGGCATATGCGAACACGTAGGTGTAAGGTGAGGAAGCATCGCATTCGCGGTGAACGGCACGCGTTCGCGAAGAAGACTGGGGGATTAGGGACCCCATGGACTTTGGCCTACAGATCGCAAAGGGGCGACCACGTTCGCGGAGGGAAGGCCAGTTAAGTCATCGCATTTGCGACCAGGTAAGTGCGTTCGCGAAGGTCCAAGGGTTTTGGGCAGTGCGTTCGCGGGCAGGTGATCGCGCTTGCGAAGAGGAAATTGAGGCCTGGAGGTTTTTGTACTTTGCGAACGCGGGAAGTGGGTCGTATTCGCATTGAAGAATAACTGGGCAATATTTAAATAAACCCTCCGTGACCAATACCCACTTTTCCACAATTTTTGAACGGGAATAAGCTTTTGAGGCGATTTTTAAGAGAGAAAATCATTGTTCTTCATTGAGGTAAGGAATTTGGACCCTAAAACTCGATAATATGTGATTAAGGATCAAAATATTCGTGTTTAATTCATGAAAATCAGTAGAAAAAGATAAAGTTAGGGCTTGAGATTATTAGACCTTTTAGGGATGATTTGAGGGGTCAAACGAACTCCGATTTTAGAGTTCTTTATATGTACGGACTCGTGAGATGATGAAGAACATTTTGGTATAAAATTTGTCGAGTTCCGAGATGCGGGCCCGAGGGTCAGGTTTTGTGCTAAAATTGGTATTTTTCAATTGGAATTCATTCACTTAGCATAATTTGATGAGAAAAATCTGAGCTTTATAGATTTGGAGCACTCGGAAGTTGATTCGAGAGGCAAGCGGGTTGCAGAGTATATTTTCGGGCTAGTTTGAGGTAAGTAATGTCTTTAAATCCTGTCTTGAGGGTATAAAACCCCGGACTTTACATCCTTTCATGAATTTGGAGTGACGCTCACACTGGATGACGAGTGTGGGGCATGCACGAATTGGGAATTTTGAAAAAATGTACCTTTTTAGGCAACTATTGAGTTGCAAAACTGCTTTTAAAGCTTATTCTCTATAGTACTACTATGATTTGATATAATTTGGCTGTAAGCCATGTTTGGGGCCTAATGTTGATCTGTTTTAACCCCTTGGGGGCTATTTTACTGATATTCCTCACTTTGAAACTATGATTTTACACTCAGTCTTTCTTTCTTAATTGTTTTGACACTCAGAGTTTATCGATATTAATTCTTGAAATGAAATATTATTTTGGGTCGAGAACCCCGTTTTATTTATGGCCCGAGTGGCATGCTGAGAGTGTATGACTGAGTGAGGTCGAGGGCCAATGTTGTGAGGATGTTGTGATATGAGAGAGGTCGAGTGCCTGAGAGTGATTGATGCCATGATTTGGCTTGTTTATAGCGCTTGGGCTGTAGGAGCCCCTCCGGAGTCTGTACACGCCCCTAGTGAGCGTAGGTACCTATTGAGTGCGAGTGCCGAGTGATTAGTGATTAGGAGGCGTGGGTGACAGTGAGGTTGCCCACGGGACCGATACTGAGTGATGGTGAGGTGCTGAGGGAAATTGTTATGAGTGATGATTATTGCCCGAGGGGCAGTTTTATGATGATATTTTACTGAGTTTTGACTATGATTCACTTTATTTTTCAAACTGATATTACTGAGAGTTTACTGAGAATATTGGAAAATATACTTGTTTCAAAGGATTTTATGGAAACTAGTTTTCGAACTTATGTATACTATATTGAGACTTGATGTTGTACTATTTTGGTGGATTGGTGTTTTGTGCTGTGTGTTTCTTATTTTCAGACTGTGATTTATTTTTATTACTACTGAGTTGGCGTACTCATCATTACTCCATGCACCCATGTGCGCAGATCCAGGTACCGGTTCGGAGCAGTAGTCGTCCGAGCTCGTTGTCATTAGCATTTGGGATTTCGAGGTAGCTGTCCAGCGTCCGCAGCTTCTCCACTTCCCTTCTTCATATAGTACTTAGTATTTGATTCATAGACATTTATTATGGCATTAGCAGAGTTAGTTTATTTCTTAGATGCTCGTGATCGGTTGACTCCAGTCTTGGGGGTTTTGTTTAGACAGTAGATTATACTATAATTGCTTATTTTGCTGATTATTATTGATTTTTGAGAAATTTTATTGAAACAAAATATGTATTTATGTGATGGTTGGCTAGCCTAGTTCCACGATAGGCGCCATCAGGACCTGTTAGGATTTGGGGTCGTGACAAAAAGCTTAAACAGTAATGGCATGCAAGAACTTGCACGATCATGGATTAATTTTAAGGAAAGTTATCAGCTTGTATATGAAACACAGGGAAGGCATGATCACAATCATTTGACACTCAAAGAAAAAATCAGGCATGCTAGTAGGCATAGGCCAAATTGACAAACACATTCGAATTCTAGATAAACATCAATCATCTCAAGAAAGTTTGAGAAATATAAGGTGATACAGGGATTTATGGCAGATGAAGCTATTAAAAATTCAAAGTTAATATGATAGTCAAGTAGCACTTAAGAAGGTCAGATTCAAGTCAAATACACATAATGAGAGTACACTACATATGTTGAAGCCTACTTAGTTCAAATAATACAGAACATAGAACTGTAGAACATCGTTGTTGATACCTAATTTTTCGTCAAATTATTTTCAAACTTGCATATAATCTCTCAAAATTACTCTTTGCAATAATGAGTATGTTTTCCCTATTTTTCCCTATTTTTATTTAAATTATCTCCCTGTTTATTTAATATTTCATATCTAAATAATTCATAAACTATTCTCTAAGTAATTTCAAAAATATTTCCTAGATCAGTATGTTATTTATAATCATTTTTCTATCTATTAAAATCCAATTATTTCACAAATTAGTCAATCGGGTTTTATTTGATTTCAATTATAACAATTTTGCAGTTATGGCCCAATTGGACATTTTGTATTATTTTAATTTGAAACTTATGCATTTCTTATACTTAATATTGGTTAATTACTGTAACTTTCCATATTTAAACTTAATTTTATCTTTTCATAACTATTAGATATTTTAAATAATTAATTATCTATTTTATTGGGTATTTAACATCTAGCCCTATTTTATTTAAATCATAAGCAAATTTCATACCCAATTTAACCGCAACCCATCTGACTCTCAAATGACCCAGCCCAAGTCAATTTCCTACCTAGCTCAACCCCCAATTGATATGAGTCGTTGACCAAATAAGATCAACAGCCGAGATTCGTTCTTACCTAAAATAACTCAAACAACCCCCCCCCCCTTCCCTTGTCTCATTCTTTCGAGACTAATCCTCTCTCCATCTCTTCTCTCTCTCTCTCTATTCTCTCTAGAACATTCCTGTTCTCTCTTCTCCGATGGCCCTCAGCCTGTCTCCGGCCACCTCCAGCCTCTCTCCTTTCGACCACCAGTCGCCTTGACGCCTCATCTCTCCGGTTCTCTTCGTCTCTAAGACCTTTAAAGGGTTTCGAACATGTCAGACGGCCACCGTAGCTCCTACTTGGGTTGGTTCAGGCCTTTCTCAGGTAGGGTTTGACTCGATAGTGCCATAACCACCACTGCCTTCGAGTTTTCATGCCAGGTTCTTCGACGGTTCTATTTCCCAAGAAACCCTAGCCCTATGTATTTTCGATTTTCTCTAGATCTGCTTTAGATCTACGATGTTACTAAGCTTCTTTACATGTTTTCTCTGGAAAAAACCATCATCTTTAAACGATCTTTCTATTTTAAAACTAGGGTTTCTGAAAGCTGTCTTCAAAACGATTTTCACTGATTTTCTTAGTATTATTCCTTGATTTTATGTGTTTAATTGATTTGTTAAACTTCTTTTTAACCCTAATTAGTTATATTGGATACCTCTAATTGTTTGGCTTTATTCTTGCGTTGTGAGTTCGTCTTTGCTGATTTGTTCATTCGATTTGTCTGTATATCAGTTTCTCATGAATATGTTTCAAGTCTCTGTGGGTTTTTACCTCATTGAGCTTGTTAATGTTTCTAAATCGTTTCGTCCTACCTATACTATGTTTACTTTGTTTATTCACATAAATTTATATTATTTCCCTTTACTCAGTACTACTTTTATTTGAATCCCTGATTTTTTGTGATTCCTGTGGTGATATCCTTTACTGATTGCAGACCTTTAAATTATTTTCTTGCCTTATTGTGTGGTTGACTAAACTGTTAATTGATTCTTAATATTGTTTCCTTAATTAGGACTTTATGAACTTAGCCCTAATTACCTATGCTATACCTGTACTGTTGTGTCCTTCCTTATTTGTTATACCCTAGCTATGTATGATTTCTTTCCTTAATTTGTGTCGTCCCTTTACCGTTTGAAGTGATTCCCTTAATTAAGTGAAGACTTAGACTGATTTGTACTTTAATTGATTATAGGTTCTCTAATTGCTAAATAATCTGATTCTTACCTTATTTGCCTTGCTTTCAAACTACTATATATATTGTCCTCTTCTACTCTCATGAGACACGTCTTCTAGACACGAACACACACAAAGATCAATACTATTCTACATTCTCTCTTGTACTCTTTCTCTCTTTCTCTATTTGCTCTACTGTTGTTCTCTGCTCCTGTCTATTATTAGCCGGCTGAAAGCCAAGGCTAATATTGTGCTCACGCTTTACTTTTGCATTCTGCTTTGCTCTCTTATCACTGGTATGCCCTGATTAATTTCAAAAGTTCCAAACCTATGTGTTTATTACTATTTCAATTTTTCTTAATTGTTCTCTACCTATGCTTCTATTGTTCAACATGCAATTAACTTTTTTGTTTGTCTATTAATACCTGCCATGCTTATCTCTTTACATGTTTATGACTGCATCAATACTTGTCATAGGCCTTGCCTATTCCTGTATACATCTGTTAGGCTATTTCCTTTCCTGTTCAGTGTCATGTGTCCCCTGATCTCCCTGAACCTTTTTAGCTGTTATTACTTATCCTGCTTATGACTTACATGCTTATATGACTATTATTTGCTCTTAATCTCACCTGTTATAACAGCATTTTGTTACTGTCTACTATCATGTCAACTTGGCCATTTCTTGGTCCCCTAATCCTCTTTGATTTGCGTAACCATGCTTAAATGAGTTTCTTAAGTGTAACGACCCAGCCAGTCGTTTTGTGTGTTGGGACTTTGTTCCCTTGAAAGACTCTTTCCATAGCGGCTACTCGTGCCTTATGACTTGTGTGGGCAGGTAGTTCGAGATTTAGAAGTGATTTGGCCAGTTCAGGGACACTTGGTTCCTGAAGGCTAACCTATTTGGCAAATTTTAGTTCCGAGCAGCATTTTTAGCAAACGACCTCAGAATCGAGTTCTGACAGCTCCAGCAGTTCCGGATGATGACCCGGGAGTATTTCGGCACCTGAATTGGAATTCAGGATTTCATAAGATTTGGAGTTCAGCCTGGAATTGGACCTCGTGATATCATGGTCCGAATAGAATTTCGGAACTGGCAATAGTTACGTATAGTCATTTATGACTTGTCCGCAACATTTGGGATCATTTCGAGCAGTATAGACCCGTTCGGCATATTGATGAGCCATTTGAATTTTCTTGAAATCCTAAGTTTGAAACTAAGGGGTTTTGGAGATTGATTTCTAGTTTGGATGATGTTTTTAGTGTTCTGGGAGCTCGAGCAAGTCCGTCATCTGATTTGGGACTTGTTGGTATAATTTGTCGAGGGCTTGAGTGGGCCTAGGGGTCCCCCGGACCCGAATCGGGTCAAAAACCAACAATTGCATAGCTGGTGGGAAATTTACTGGTGTGACCGCACCTGCGGTCCATTAGCGGCAGGCGCAAAGCTCGCACCAGCGGCCATCCCATCGCAGGCGCGGCTCCGCAGGAGCGGACCAGGATCCGCAGGCACGACCCATCCCCAGGGCCCAGGCCATCGCATGCGCGGCCAATTTCCCGCAGGTGCGCATCCGCACTTGCTATCCAAAGGTCGCAGGTGCGGAAACTGCTAGGCAGTCCTATAGATAGTCCCTTTCATGATCTTTCATCCCAAAACTCGATTTTCCTCCATTGTTGAGACCTCTAAGAGCTCCAGAGCAGTGTTTCGTCCTAGTAATTCAGGTAAGTGATTCTGTAACCCTCCGCATGTTAATTTCTTCAATTTTTTTGGAATTTCCACCTCCAAATTCATAGAAATTCATAAGAAATTGTTGGGGAGAATAGAGGG
>ML280953.1:0-41765 GCA_005239495.1 Nicotiana undulata
GGCTAGACTTGACATTAACGATAACCTGTCCTATTCTACAGCAGGTGACAGAAAATAACACAATGCAAGAGATAAACAGGCAAGTAGGGGGTACGGGAGCAGTAAGGGGGACAAGTTTAATAAACGGTCACCTCGACAGATAAAAGTAATCCAGAGAGAATAATCAAACATAATCGAACTTAAGAACTTTAAAATTCTAGAATTCACTTCAATCCGCCGAACCGGCCTAAACTGCTCGGAACGACTTCAAACTTTGCAGACAAGTTATAATTAACACCACAGAACTATTCCCGATCTCGGAATCCCATTCGGACCTCGGGAACATATCACTACTTTCCAAGCCACATTTCAAGTTCTTTAAAATCTCAAAGTCTCATATTTTATCCGAAACCACTCATTTCAAATCCGTTTTACACCAAATTCCACAGATAAGTCACATAACATATAATAAACCTGTTCCGGGTTCCGGAACCATAATGCGGGCCCGGCAACACGGTTTTCACATAATTATTCATTTTCAAAATCCTTTATTATTTTCAGAAAACAATTTTCTTTAAAAATTCTTTTCTCGGGCTTGGGACCTCGGAATTCAATTCCGAGCATATTCCCAAGTCCCATATTTTCCTACGGATCCTCCGGGACCGTCGAATCACGGGTCCGGGTCCGTTTACCAGAAATGTTGACCAAAGTCAACTATATTCATTCATTAATTATAAAAACTCATTTTCATCAACTTTTCACATAATAGTTCCCGGCTACACGCCCGGGGTGCGCACACATAACGAGGTGAGACTAACGGAGGCTCTTGGAGCCTCGGAACACAGATACAGCTTAAATTATGTAAGATGACCTTTTGGGTCAACACATTAGCTCCACATAGACATGGTAGCAAAACAATAAATCATACAAAAAAACATAAAAAATACTAAGTTTGGTGGAAGAAAAGATGAAATCCGGCCTCCACGATGGCTCTATGCTTGTGTTTTTCTCTAAAAGTCACCTTTCTACTTCTCCAAAATAGGTTTAGGGTGATTTTATATGAGTTGGGGGTGTCTTGGGGTCGAAATACCCGAACCCTAGGCGAAATAGGATAGCTTCACGTCCCGAGCGTCCAGGGAAGCGTGGGGCGCTGGCCCTGGCGCTAAGAAAAAGACAATCTGAAATCAAAATTTGATTTTTGCCTTTTTGCTCCGATTTTTCTCCAATTCATGCCGTTTCGTCCCAAATTGCATCCTAATGATTCCTACACTTAGAAATACCATTATTTAGCACAAATCATCATATTAAACTCCTCAAATCTACGAGACATGAGCAAAGTATGAGGCGATTTATATTAAAATATGCATACATTAAGCTGATTATCAAGGGGTAATGAAGTACCTCTTTTGTTTATATGCTTACACGTTTTGAGGTATAGCCGAGGCATTTTTACCAACACTATCATAACTGTCTTTTGTATCCTCAGAGGCTCCGTAGACATTTACGTTGGTTGTGTAGATGTATTGGAATGGGTCCTTGAGTTATGTTGTATTTCTTCTAAAACTCTTACTCCACTAATTTTTAAATTATTCGTATTTTGGGGAATTAACCATGATGTAATGAAAATAAAGCAAGGAAACTTGTAAGGATCTATACATTTAATTCTTCCACTGCTTAACTAATGATAATGTGCCTTGTTTAATCACAAACAGGCCGGGTAGTAGTCATCTTATAGGCTTGCTTGGCCGGGTTCTCTCAGTTGACCGCCGGTCGCGCTCCCCAGGGATTGGGGCGTGACATACTTGGTATCAGAGCCTAAGGTTTTATAGTGTCCTAGGATTTCTCAGCGCCATGTCTAGTAGAGCTCTTCTTATTGGTGTGTTGTCGACCACATCTATAATTACAGAGATACTTGGAAATGTAGGAATAATACCCTCCATTGTTGTTCTATATCGTGCAGTAGAGTGGAACACGAGGTTGTTCTCCTCTAACTCGTGCATTGTTCTAACTTTCAGTAAATGGGACCTAAGAAGAAATCGATAATTGGCCAAGAAGCCAATGCCACCCCATTAGTGGCTGTTGATTCCTTACTTGATAATGCGGGTGAGGATGATCCCCCGACTATCACTCTACCTGATTCTTTAACTCGAGATTCCTATTCCACCTCCAGCCCTAGCTCCCGTTCCTGGTATTTCTGATGGGGATCTTAGGGGAGTTATTCAGATGCTGACTCAATTAGTGGCTTCTTAGGACCAGAGGTCAAATGTTGCACCCACCTCATTTATCCTGCAAGGGGATTCTTCTGGTTCCAGGGTAAACATGTTACTTCAGTTAGACCCTCCAGTGTTCACAGGTACTTATCCCATGGCAGACTCTAAGGATTTCATTGATGAAATGCATAAGACTCTCCGAGTTATGCATGCTACTGAGACAGAGGGAGTAGAGTTGGTCTCATGTTGTCTGAAATGGGTGGCATATTCCTGGTTTGAGATGTGGGAGGATTCCCGTGAGGAGAGGAGCCCTCCGGTGAGGTGGAGTGAGTTTACGGATGCTTTCATAGACCATTTCTTTCCTGCTGAGACTAAGGAAGCTCATGCCGTAGAGTTTGAGACCCTTAAACAAGTTATTAAGAGTGTGTGGGAGTATCACATGGAGTTCGCGCGCCTGTCAATGTATGCTATTCATATGATGCCGACTATAGAGGCTAGAGTGCGTCGATTTGTGCAGGGCGTTAGCCCTTTGGTTATTAATGAGGCTTCCACAGCTGCTCTAAATTCTGACATGAACAATTGAAATATGGTGGCATTTTCCAAGCTACAGAGGCTCAAAAGTTAAAGCACAAGATGGAACGAGAAGGTAGTAGTAGGGCCCGATCAACGGGCAACCTTGGGGATTCATTCGGAGGTGGGAGATCAGCTTTTCGGGAAGGATCATCAGGGCCATCCCTGTCTTATGCTTAGTCCTCAGCTAGTGCCCTGCCAACAGGGCATAGTCAGCAGTAGGGGAGTCGCTTTAGGCCCAGCTTGGGCAACAGGGTTTCCCACCATCAGATTCGATCATGAGGGAGATTCCAGCCGCAAGGGAGATCCCATGCCTCAAGTGTGGAAATATGCATTCAGGAATCTTCTACATGGACCTGCCAGTATGTTATTGATGCGGGGTGAGAGGCCACATTCAGAGGGAGTGTTGTGTATCCCGCCAGGGTGCGGGCAGGGGTACAACTTAGTCATACAGTCCTGCAGCTGCTACATCTTCAACACACCCTCCTACTCGAGGC
The DNA here is from genome assembly GCA_005239495.1 of Nicotiana undulata. Taxonomy (NCBI): domain Eukaryota; kingdom Viridiplantae; phylum Streptophyta; class Magnoliopsida; order Solanales; family Solanaceae; genus Nicotiana; species Nicotiana undulata. The sequence continues at coordinate 3,257 of ML280953.1, forward strand.
TCTCCAGCACCAGCAGGGCGTGGTGCAGCTAGGGGCGGTGCTCAAAGTTCAGAAGGCCCTGATCGGTTCTATGCTATGAGTGGTCTTCAGAGTGTAGAGGCTTCTCCAAATTTTGTCGCATGTATATTGACTGTCTAATCTCATGATGTGTATACCCTTATTGATTCCGGATCTTCTTTGTCCTATGTTACCCCTTATGTTGCTATGAGCTTCGGGATAGAATCGGACCAGCTTCATGAGTTGTTCTCTGTGTCTACTCTGGTTGGCGAGTCTATTACGGCCGCACGAGTTTATAGAGATTGTGTTGTCACAGTGCGTGGTCGGGATACCATGGCCGATCTCACTGAACTGGGGATGGTTGATTGATGTAATAATGGGAATGGATTGCCTTTATTCATGTTTTGCCAAACTCGATTGCCGAACCAGAATTATGAGGCTTGAGTTTCCTAACAAATTAGTTGTTAAGTGGAAGGGGAATAATGTTATTCCAAAAGGTAGGTTTATTTTAAGGCCACAAAGATGATAAAAAATGGGTGTATTTATCATTTGGTCTGAGTTACGGACATAAATGATGAGGTACCTACCCTTGAATCTGTGCCAATTGTGAATATATTCCCTGATGGATTTTCGGATGAGCACCCTGGAATTCCTACAGATAGGGAGATTGATTTTCGGATTGATGTGATGCCAGGCGGGCAACCTATATCCATTCCACCTTATAGAATGGTGCCGACGGAATTAAAAGAGCTAAAGAAACAACAGAAAGATTTGCTATAGAAAGGTTTCATCCGACCTAGTGTGTTACCTTGGGGAACACTGGTTCTCTTTGTCAGAAAGAAAGATGGATAGCTACGGACGTGTATTGAATACCGACAACTCAAAAAAGTCATAATAAAAAATAAATACCCATTGCCAAGAATATATGATTTGTTTGATCAGTTGAAAGGTGCTAAGTTCTTCTCCAAAATTGATTTTCGGTCTGGGTATCATCAATTGAAGATAAGGGAGCAAGATATTCCGAAAATAGCTTTCAGACCCGGTATAGGCACTTTGAATTTTTGTCTTTTTGTCTAACAAATGCCCCGACAGTATTCATAGATATTATGAATCTAGTCTTTAAGTTCTTTATTGACTCCTTTGTGATATTATTCATTGACGACATCCTTGTATATTCACGAAGTCGAGAGGATCACGCCGATCACCTCAAGGTAGTTCTGTAGACTCTTCATCAACACCCGTTGTATGCGCAGTTCTCAAAATGTGAATTTTGGCTTGAATTTGTTACATTTCTGGGTCATGTCGTCTCCGGAGAAGGAATTAAGGTTGATCCTCAAAAGGTTGCAGTGATTAAGGATTGGCCTAGATTTATCACTCCAACAGAGATTCGCATTTTCTTAGGTTTGGTCGGGGTATTAAAGGAGGTATGTGGAGGGGTTTTCTACTCTTGCCTCCCCATTGACTAAATTGACGTAGAAAGCGGTTAAGTTCCAGTGGCACGATGCTTGTGAAAGGAGCTTCAAGGAATTGAAATAAGGATTGACTACGACGCTGGTATTGACCCTACCAGAGGGTACAAATGGGTTTGTGGTATATTGCGAATCTTCAAGGATTTCTCTTGGGTTTGTGTTGATGCAATATGGTAAGGTTATAACTTATGCTTCAAGGAAACTTAAGAATCATGAAAAGAACTATCCAACACATGACTTAGACCTTGAGGCGGTGGTTTTTGCATTAAAGATTTTGCACCATTATTTGTATGGGGTCCATGTAGATGTATTCACGGACCACAAGATCCTTCAATACATTTTCAAACAGAAGGAATTGAACTTGAGGCAGAGAAGGTGGCTTGAGTTTCTCAATCCCTTTGCGGGCCACATATTTATCGCATAATCATCTTAAGCTTTTGCGAAGGGATGTTCTGCGGTGCATTATGCGACCGCAGAACAGGTATGCGGACTGCATGCTGGTCGCATACCTGGGCAGAAAATTCAAGCCCCTGAGGGCTATTTTTGCGGTCACATTGCGGGCTGCATAACCATTATGCGGTCGCATATCTGTGATGGGGCACCCATTTCTTATTTTAAGACCCAACCCCATTCTGACAAAAACACATTGTACACCATTTTGAGCAATATTTCTGATGTTCTAAGAGTGAGAAAGGGAATTCTTAGAGAGAGAGATAGAGCAACCTACACACTAAAACCCATCAAACCTTGCTAAAATCTTTGAAGATATTCAAGTGAGGCATCTAATTCTTAATCCTAAGAGGTAAAGCTTCATCACCCGGATCTTTAATTTCAAAAACATAGCCATAATGGTCCATTAGGGGGATAATTCATGGGAATAAGGGTGATTCCATTGCATGCATGTGTTCCTAGAAGCTGTGGGGAGAAATTATAAGCCAAACTAGGGGAGTTTCAAGTATAGATAGGAAATAATGGGGTATGGGCTGGTGAAACTTTCATGAAAAGAACCATAAAACCTCAATAAACACGTGGTGTCGATAGAGTGCTCAAATGATCTATAATCTTGATCATCCTTCTAATTTTTTATTCAACTTGTTGTACACCTAAAATAGATTGAAGGTGCTAAGGGTTCCAGAACTTATTTTAGAAATTAAAGGGAAAGCTCAATTGAGGTATGCATGTATATACTCCCTTCTTCTTAGAATCAAACCCCTATGTTCGAGCATTTGGTTAAGTTCTTATCTTGATCATGCTGGAATTGGCTGCCCTAATATATTATATTGAAAGATTCATGTTCAATTCTTGTTCTAAATGTTTACTATGTCATCACGCTATTTGAGAATGTGTTTGAAATGATGAATCTGTGTTGGGAAAGGTTAAGAATTTCATGTCAAGAATCGAATAATGCTTGCTAACCTAATTTGTATGAAAAGACTCCATGTAACTAAGATTATTCAAGCTCCTTCCTTTATGTGTGCATTCACTTATATGATAGGCCTTATTGAAGCGATGACAAAGTTATCTGAATGTATAAGAAGGGAAATTTAAATTTTAAAAGATACCATGTTCCAAGAACGACTTAATAAATGAGGTTACTCGTTCCATGTAATGAAATATTGGTAAGGAAAGTGAATAGAAATGAACGATTGAAAGGATGATGTCTCAAGTGAGATGGCCTAGACGATTGGGCCTTGATCGGACGCCATGCTGCACACATGGTGGTTATTGTGATGGATTGATTGATTGAGATTGTGGATATGGATGTTGTCTCACTTGAGATGACCTAGCCGGTCGGGTCGAGATCGGACTCCGTGTAGGAACACTGTGGCATTGTGGGTTGTGGCACATGGCACTAAGATTATAAATTTTATAAGATGGAAAATTGATCCAGAAGTTATGTGATCCTTACTTGATGTTTTGTTTTGTATTTCTGTGATGCTCTTACTGTTTATTATGAGTGTCTTCTCTTGTTTCATTATTCATTCTACTAAGAATTGTGTTTGGATTTACATGCTAGTGTTATTCGACAGTACTAACGTCCCTTTTGCCGGGGGTGCTACATATTTGAATGGATGTAGGTGGTTCCATTATAGACGATGATGATCATAGCTAGCGGCGCATCCTCTTCTCAGTGATCTTGGTGAGCCCCCTTTTATTCCAGGGGTCATGAAGTACCTCTTTTTTTATATGCATAAACGTTTTGAGGTATAGCCGGGGCCTTGTTGCTGGCACTATCATAACTGTCTTTTGTATACTCAGAGGCTCCGTAGAAATTTATCTGGGTTGTGTAGGGGTATTGAAATGGTTCCTTGAATTATGTTGTATTTCTTCTAAAACTCTTTTTCCACTAATTTGTAAATTGTATGTATTTTGGGGACTTAACCATGATGTAATGAGAATGAAGCAAGGCAACTTGTAAAGTTCTATATATTTAATTCTTCCACTGCTTAACTAATGATAACGTGCCTTATTTAATCACAAAAAGGTCGGTTAGTAGTCATCTAATAGGCTTGCTCAGTCGGGTTCACTCGGTTGAGAGCCGGTCGCTCTCCCCGAGGATTGGGGCATGATAGCTGTAGTCTGAAACTGGGGAGCCATCTGCTCCGGAGTGTGAGTAGCATGAGTCTAGGCTCCTTCTCCATCCTAAGATATGGCTGGTGCCATGGGGAATGGGCCAGTCCGGGCCACACTCTCCATAAGGCCCACTAATCAGACCAAGGCGTCTTGTAGAACCGGGGTGGCAATAAACGCCTCTGGGACCTGAGCTGGTCCGGCAGGAACGATCTGAGCTGGAACATCCTCATCAAACTCCACCTGAGGATCCGCAGCTGGGACTGCTGCTCGGTCCCTGGGCTGAGCTCTGCCCCTGCCACTGCCTCGGCCTCAGGTACGACCCCGGCCTCAACCTCGACCTCTGCCCCTCGTAGAAGCTGTTGCTGGAGGATCCGACTGCTGAACAGTGAAAGAAGTGGTACGTGTTCTCGCCATCTGCGAGAGAATAAGTATAGGAGAATTCAATCAGTATTGAGATAACAAAGTCTCACAACAGAGTCAAATAAAAGTAAAATTTGTTCCTTAACTTCATAGCCTCTAGGAGATAAGTACAGACATCTCCGTACCGATCCCCCAGACTCTACTAAGCTTCTCCATGAATTGTGAGACCTAAGAAACCTATTGCTTTGATACCAACTTATCACGACCAGAACTCCCACCATCAGGACCGTGATGGCGCCTAACGTTACACTCGCTAGGCATGCCAACATTAGAGATTCACAACACAAAATCTTAAAACTTTCGGAGAATTACTACAATTCAACAACTGATAAATTAATAAGGGAATGAAAATTCATAACAACATCCGCGAATATGATATGTATATATCTATCTGCCCATTATCTAGAGTCACAACTCACGGACTACTATGATTTATCCATAAGTATTTGGCTGAGGGAAAAATATACAACTATTTACGAACCAAACAAAAATAGTAAAATGATCAGATAGGAGGGGACTCCAGGAATCTACGGAAGTCAGTAGATCTACTTTGGGTCTCTAGGTGGAGAAGTCAATAGCAATCTCGAAGTCAGCTCTAACCGACACCTTGATCTGCATAGAAAGTGCAGAGTGTGGCATCGGTACAATCGACCCCATCTACGAGTAAGTTTCAAGCCTAACCTCGGTGAAGTAGTGACGAGGTAGGATAGGACACCCACAAATAACCTATGTAGTGTAATTATACATGTAGCAACAACAATAATACAAAAATAGAGTAGATAATAATGGGAATGGGACATGCTGAGGGGTTTACGATACAAGGAATAAGAAATAAGGATACGACTGAATCAATCAATATACATTAAAGAAAATAAACAAATAAAAACAGTAAAGAAAATTTTCACGACATCACCCTTCGTGCTTTTACTCTCAATCTCACCATATGAAATAATAAAAAACCATGGCATCACCCTTCGTGCATTAACCCTCTCATAATATAACAGAACATCACCCTTCGTGCATTATCACTCACAAGACATGGCACGACATCACCCTTCGTGCATTATCACTCACAAGGCATGGCACGACATCACCCTTCGTGCATTAGCACTCACTCACAAACATTGCACGACATCACCCATCGTGCTTTACACTCTTCCTCACCAAAACATAGATCAATAGCAACATAGAGATAGAAATATCATAAATCGGTCTCACTTCAATATTCAATACCACAATGCCAATCTCAACCTTTAGGAAATACTCAACAATTAGCAGTTTTAGTAAAAACAAGATGAGAGTGGCCCAACATAACAATCATCTATGCTAGGCATGAACAATTTAATTAAAGGCTTCAACAGTTGCAAAAATAGTATTCACTCGCATGCTATGACTCGACATCAAAAAATAGGTGCTCGTTACCTCACCTATACGTTGTAATCAGTAACCAAACATGTAGAAAGTAGTCAAATAAAACCTAATCACTCAAGCCAAAGTTATACACGACATTTACCTCGATCCGCAAGCCACTTACTGCTCAAGTACCGCTTTTCCTCTAGAATTCACCTCCAACCCTCTCGTATCTAATCATAATTAGTAATAACATCAATTATCTCTGAAGAAATCTATGTCAATACAAAATTATAGAATTCCCGAATTTTCCCCCAAAAAGTCAAGAACCAACCTCGAGCCCGCTTGGTCAAAACTCAAGGTTCGGACAAAAGTCCGATTACCCATTCACCCCGAGCCCGAATATGTAGTTAGTTCCAAAATCCGACCTCAAATCGAGGTCTGAATCCCCAAACTTGCAAAATCCCCAATTCTCCAAAAATCCCTAATTTCTACCCTTAAAGAACAAGATTTAGGGGTAGGATTTCAATGAGTTATAATGGAAATTGAAGCAAACGATTTAAGAAGTGCAAGCCTATGATTTGGTGTTGAATTCCCTATTCACAATATGCACTAGGTCGAGTTCTAGTGATGAAAAATGACATTTTGGACGAAGTCCCAATTTTGTTTTGTTTTAAAAATCACTAGACGAGTCTTCATCACGTTCGCGAGAGACCTGTCACGATCGTGATGCACATCAGTCAAAAAGGCCTTTGCGTTCCTGAAGAGTTGCACAAGTTTTCGTAGGTTTTTCCCCCCTGGCCTTTGCGTTCGCGAGCCTAGGCCCGCGTTCACGTAGAACAACTCGATGAACTCCCAGCCCTCCTCTAATACACGACGCGTACGCGTCTAGCCGGTCGCGTTCACAAAGAAAACCCCCCAATGCCTTGCGTTTGTGACCCAGGCCTCGCGTTCGCATAGAAAAAATCCACCCCTTCCCAGCTTACACTTCCCGATCGTAAAGCTCAAAATGCCTGTGCACCCGAAACAACAGAAACACTATAATATTCTACGTATCAAACTACCAGTGGCCTATCTGAAACTCACCCGAACCCTCGGGGCTCCAAACCAAATATGCACACAAGTCTCAAAATATCATACAGACTTGCTCGTGTGATCAAATCGCTAAAATAACACCTAGAACTATGAATATAACACCCAAACCTATGAATTTCTCAAGAGCACTTTAAAATTTCTATTTTCTAAACCAAAGGTCCGAATCACGTCAAATGAGTTCCGTTTCTCACCATATTTAACATATAAGATATAAATATCATAACAGACTTCTACCGGTCTCCGGAATAAAATTACGGACCCGATACCAACAAGATCAAACATTAAGAAAATTCTATAAAATCATTAATTTTCAGCCTTTCAATATTAGCCAAAAAAAATTTCTCTGGCTAGGGAGCTCAGAATTCCATTTTGGGCATACGTCTAGGTCCCATATTTTACTACGGATCCACCGGGACCATCAAAACACGGGTCCGGGTGTGTTTACTCAAAATGTTGACCGAAGTCAATTAGAATTTTTTTTAAAGCCATATATCATTATTTCTTCAATTTTTCACATAAAATCTTTTCGGAAACACTCCTAGACTATGCACGCAAATCGAGGAGGGTAAAAATAAGATTTTTAAGGCTAACGAGCACATAATTGAGTTTTAAAACATAAGATGAGCTTTTAGGTCATCACATGACTGCACTAAAGATAGGCATTACTTTTATGTAAGGGTGTTTATAAAAACCCGAAAAACCGAAACAAACTGAAAACTGAACCAAATCAACCAAAAAACTAGATACATTTAGGTTGGGTTTTGAATTAAAAAACCAATTAAATTTGGTTTGGTTTTGGTTTAAATAAAAAAATAACCAAAAAAAAAGAACCAAACTGACTATAGAAGTAGCTATTTAAATTTATTATTACACCTATATATATGTATATTTTTACATAGAGTTTCTAATATTTTTTGGTATATACATATTAGTCGTTTGTATTTTTAGTCTAGTCATTTGCTACTATAATAATCTAATTCTTTGCCTTTGCATTCTAGTTTGATTGGTAGTTTTCTTTTGCTATGTAAAAGAATTTATTTTATGTTAAAATAATTGATTTTTAATTGATTACTTAAATTATTCATCACTATATGATTCAATTATCATCAATATATCTTGGTAAATGATAACTTTTTCAAAGAACAATTTGTTTGATAGTGTTACATTAAAAATGTAGTCACCAGAATATGTGTTTTGTAGTGTATGTCCCATATTTAAGAAAAAATTGATAAATAACCGAAAAAACCGAACCGACAAAAACCGACAAAAACCGAATTGATAAAAAACTAAGTTAATTGATTTGGTTTAGTTCCAATATTTTAAGAATCGGTTTACTTGGTTTAGTTTCTTTTTAGAGAAAAACGGATCCATAGAGAACCATGAACACCCTTACTTGTATGGTATGTCATGTGAGATATATACTGATCAACGTAGTTATCATGACCCAAACTAATGGCCGTGATGGGAAACCGGTGCCTCACTCAACCGAGTGCCAACGTAACGTATCTTACGTATCATATTATCATAGGTGAATGAACCAGAAAGGCTGTCATGAGATGACTAGAATAAATCATAAGGTAATACTCGACATAGGATGACTCAACATGATAAACCGACCTATACATATGATATACGGGCCTATAAGGCCAAAATTATCACTCTTACACTAAACATGACATATTTCTACAAGCCTCTAAGAGTACATAAATACCATAATGGTCAGGACAGTGCCCCGCCATACCAATCAATACATGTCCAAATCATACTGATCAAATAAGCAACTCCGGAGCAAATGAAGCGCTCCAACATCTTCTGCTGAGCTGATAGCTACTTGAAGGACGCTCAATTTGTCTATCGGGACTTGCGGGTATGAAATGCAGCGTCCCCAAGCAATAGGGACGTCAGTAAAAATAATGTACCGAGTATGTAAGGAATGAAAATTAGTAAATAAAAGACATGAGAGAAACATAGAGTAAAAACGCAACATGTAAGTTTGAATAGCTCTGTGAATCATTTAATATATATAATGCCATGCATATGTGTATAAATCGCATATGATGCATAAGTATATGCGTACATAATATCATATACCAATTGATTAGGTGGTGGTGCGTATATAATGCCATAACCTTACGTCATACCCCATATACATATATATACGCATATATAACACCATCCGGCCAATGGTCAACATGCATGTATAACTGAATGCAATGCATAAGAAGTGAGTTAATAAGATTTCTCGGTATGTCATAAGATCATTTCGCCTTTAATTAATATCATGAAATGGAATTTATCAACTTACGTATTTTTTGAGACCCGTAAAAAGATGATAGAATAATAGAATACATGAGGAATCAAGAACATAGGCACCTCTAACATTTCTATGAATAAAGTCATTTATAAAAGTTGTGCATTTGCTCGTTTTGATTGTCTCGTATGGATCATGCCAAAAGGAAATAAGGGATAGCCTTAACATACCTGAGCCGATTCTCTTGACAACCCCTCTAACATACGTCAATCGCGATAAAATACGCAACGCCGAGATCGAAGTAGGGAAAAATCCGTGTAATATTCTTGAGAATGGTAATACCGGGCTCCCTTAGAATTGCAAAATCCCGTTACTATTAACTTATGTAGTCTCGTATTAATTTTGTGGCTTTCATCCGTTACTTTTCAAACATATGCATCTCCCTTTAATGAATTAGTGCGGCCTATTATCAATGTGGTTGTGGGCCCCACTTGATAAGGATTAACTTTCCAACCTTTCCTAAAAGTGCCACCTAGCCATCTAAGCTAAGGAGTCATTGTTTGATCTTATCAATTGGACTCCTTGCTGCCACGTTGGTGATTTTTCCACCCCAATAAATATACACCTATTTCTTAATTAACTTGTTAATCTACCACTAAATAAATAATTAACCAATTACCCGTATGATTAAGAATTATCATAAATTATATACCTTACTATCATGGTGATGCGGTACCTTGTCTTGCAGTAGTCCATAAATATAAGGTGTTATAGCTTAGACCGTATTTTACCTCAAAATGTCAAACTTCGACGAAACTCATTTTCTTCCACTCATTTACCCTCTGACCTTCACGACTTTACTTATCACTTGTTATAAATAGCATAATACTTATAACCTCAAAATAATCTTGTCCTTGAACTTATGTGAATTATCTTACGATAAATCCAACATACAATACTACGGGGTGTAACATCAACGTAATAATGTGAGGTGTAACATCATTCCCCACTTTTGAGCATTCGTCCTCGAATGTTGACTGATGCACTTATCGGTCTAATAATCGGATAGCTCTTACGAATGATTTTAATATTTTGTTTCCATTTAGGCAACTATTCTGTGAATAAATCCAAAATCTAGTTCATTCTCACCTTTAGTTATCTTTCTCACACCACAACATGTGATCAAAATTCTTCCAATCTCGTAACTGTTGCTACCTTCTGTCATGCAGCATGTACGAAAATTTCCTTGTATGTGTGCCTATGCGACTCTTCCCTCAATCATTTATCCAATCTCTAGGCCCTACTTTGGGTACATATACAGAACTTGACAAGATGTCCCTCTGGCATCTATAGGTGTACTGATGTTATTCACTCTGTACTTTCTTGAACTTACGAATATTGCTATATCTTATTTCATAGACCCGTTATCTATCTATATGATTTTACTGCATCTAGGTAGGTCATACTATGCCATAACTCTTACTTTGATTTATCGTTACTGACGTCTACTACCAAACTCCAGGTTACTCTCGTTGTTTTTCCTATTTTAATAAATCTAAGTCCTTTATTGCTTCTCATTACTGTTCATCTTAAGAATGATGGCCTATTCTCACCTCATACTTTGTAACTTTTATCCATCCATTGTTGATTCACCTCGATGTTGATCTAAAATCTACCACTAATAACTTGAAACCTTTTACGTAATACATTGTCACTAGGCCTTACGTCGCATCGGGGAATATCTTATGTGACTTACCTAATCCACCTAGGGGCGATACTATACATCAATAACCATATTTCATAGCATCTCAACGTGATTCATCTTATGGGGGTATTTTAGTCTCGTGTCGTCCGTGTAATCTTTTTTTTCCTTCAAATCATTACACTATCGAAGGACTAAACGTCATCCTTTATCTATCACAATTACACACTTATTCTACTACCAGAGCATCATTCCATCTCATCTAAATTCTATTAGTCTTAGACTCCTTTGCGTTCATTCAGGCTATACCGAGCTTTCTATAACTTAGATAAACCATTAGCTCTCTTGTTTTCATGGGCATAATCCTTAGACTTATCTATTCTTGTCACCTTCTCCCTCGCCTTTCTTTATCCTTACTAATGTCTTCCTAAAACCTTGTCGCTCTACCATTGTCACACCCCAAAACCGAGGGATGAGACCGGTGCCTAACCGGATGAACCCGGCCAAGCAGACCTGGATTGCCTTTCCTACCCAACGCATTACCCCGTGATCATAATGTACATTTTATAAGTGAAACAACAAAGTAGAATCAAGGCGTGCATTTACAACATAAGTTTATTTTCCTCTTTTAATGCTTCAACATTTAATAACCCCAAAACATATAAACTAAGTACAACATTCCCGATACGGAACCACGAGTATGAGTAAATACGAATACTACCCAAAACATATATACAACCCACTAAGAGTATGAACAGTATGCATAGCCTTGCCGGCGACAAGGCCCCGGCTATACCTCAAAAGAAGACGACGTAAGCAAAATGAGTCAACATGAACTATGCACAACCCCGAGAAGAAGTGGGGCTCACCAAGACTACTGAAGAGATGGAGGGAAGGCACCACTATTGGCGATCGGAGCTACCTGCTATGGAACCACCTACATCCATATAAAAGATGTAGCACCCCCGAAAAAGGGACGTTAGTACCGTTAAATAGTACTAGCATGTATGAACAAACCTACTCTAGATAGGATAAACATCAACAGTCAATACAAATAGAGGCATCATACAACAATACACCGAAGCAAGGAAAAACACAACAAGAGTTTCCACATCCCTCATCCCGTTTTGCCATTTTTTGGTTAATGTGCTTTTAGGTTTCATCTTGTTATTATTATTACTAATCCACCGTGTCGTTGTCACATGGAGTCCGATCTCTGCCCGATCAGCTAAGACATCCTAGGTGAGGTCCGAATTTCTATCACATCACATATAACCACCGTGTCTTGTTCTCACATAGTCCGATCTCTGCCTGAATCGGCTAGGCTAACACTGTGGCTCGTGCACAACACACGGAGTCTGATCTTTGCCCGATAGGCTAGGCCATCTCAACTGAAATAATGAGGACAATAATCATCATCATATCATAATCATATCACATCATCAATTCATCCATGTGTACATCATGGAGTCCGATCCCAGCCAGATCGGATAGGCCTTCTCACCCCTAGGACATTCTCCTGGTACAATTATGGATATTTTAGATCACTTACATCATTTTTAACCTTTTTGATCCCCAACACATTGATCTTTGATTCATCTTTCACATCATTTGAATCCTTTGATTCACATTTCAACACAGTTCATCCTTTAATCCATATTCTATAACCATCCAATCCATTAATTCATGTTTCACAATTTCCCAATCCATTGTTTCATGTTTCATAATAGTTCAACCTCATGATTCACATTTCACATCATTACCATATCTTTACTCATATTCCATAACAATCCACCCTTTACATTTTTCACACCCATCATATAATACGAGCACACACACAATAAGGAAGAACATGACGATCAACATTTATATATTCCACTAGAAAGACATCATGGTTGTAGCATATAGCAACATGGAAACAAGAATTCCTCAATTAAGCGCATAGAGCACATTATTTCCATAGAAGGTCAATAAGAGAGTCATACCCGGAAAATGACCAAAACGGGTTTATCCTATGAGGATTAGAGTTAGCCATACATACCTCGAGTTGGAATTCCCCTTTAGTTTCTATCCCGAATCACCAGACCTCCTATCGCCTCCAATCTAATTTACAATGTGACACATTCACACTTAGAGTTACGAACCTTGAACTCATTTAGGCATTTTGTCAAATACTATGTGATCCTTTAGATTAAATAGCCCATTTTTAGTGAAAGATTGCCCTAGCCTACTTCCCTTTGTTAGATTATGGTAGATTATTCACATGCATGAAAGGTCTTAACTTTCATCCAAAAGGAACCAACCTATGTGTGTTCTATTCTAACTAAAAATCTGAGAATTTGGGAAAATGGGGTGAAGACTTACCTCTTATGGTGTTGAAGATGATGGCTACTTGATTAATTCAAGGCCTGAGTAGAGATGGAGGACCAATTTGGGGAAGATGAGGAATTCTCTCACTAGAATCCACTCTCACTTCTCTCTATTTTAATCTGATAGTCGTTAAAAATGAAGGGGAAGGGCGTTTTATTAATCTGGGGGTCGGGTTTTAAAATTAAAAATTAGAAGCCCCGAAGCATGTATGTGGTCAGGAATGCGATCACACTCCTGTTATGCGGTCTGCATACCTGTCGCATAAGTGGCCTTCAGCTGGGACAAAAAGAGAAGCAGACTGATCAGGTATGCGACCATTATGCGGTCTGCATACCTGTTATGCGATCGCATAGTGCGTCGCATAACTCCCTCCTAAAAAATCAAGGTGCAAGAATGCGACAACTATGCGGCCTGCATTCGTGAAATGCGATCGCATTATGGGCCGCATAGCTGTCCTCAAAATGGACATCAACTGTCAAGGTATGCGATCACTATGCGGTCCGCGTACCTGATCTGCGATCGCATAGTGGACCGCAGATCTGCGCAAATCAAGAAAATTATATCTTTTATGTCCTGGGGTACTTTTTACTCCAAAAGGGTGTGTTTTAGAATTACTACTTTTATAACAACATGGGGGCCTACCCGGGCTTCATTTTTAGTTAAGAAACTTTACGGGTCTTTACATCCTCCCCCACTTAAAAGCATTCGTCCTTGAATGAAGATAGGAAAATCACTTGGGTAAGAAAACACAAAGATACCAGCCCCCAATTTTCACTAACTCCGATATTTCCTTAAACTTTCGCCAGAGTTTCCTTTGTAATTAGGCCGATCCACCCGCCAGAGAGACCCCAAAACACAATTCAACAAGTCCCACATAGTTCAGGTAATACAACAAATGGCACTTAGTTCAGTTATTTCAATGAATTGCATATAATTTAGTTAACACAATATATACAAATATGGTACAAAGTTGAGGAGTCATAAGAGGGGGGGATTAGGGGAGTGGGGTGGTTTTACACAAGATATGACACAAAACGTAGAGATGACCACTTTCATAAATCACTACCTGACTTATTCAAACAAACGAGGGTATTTCTCTTTCATTTCATTTTCCACTTCCCATTTTGCTTCCTCGGCTTGTTGACTCCGCCATAACACTTTAACCGAAGCAATGTCCTTGTTTCTGAACTTATGAACTTGCCTATCAAGAATAGCGACGGGAACCCCTTCATATGACAACTCTTCATTGACCTCAACAGTCTCAACCGGTACGATGGCAGACGGAGCTCCAATTACTTTCTTCAGCATGGACACATGAAACACCGGGTGCACTAATGACATCTCAGGGGGAAGCTCTAGCCTATACGCTACCTGTCCTACCCTCTAGGCAATCCTATACGGTCCGACATACCTTGGGCTCAACTTTCCCTTCTTTCCAAACCGCATGACTCCCTTCATGGGAGATACCTTCAAGAATACCCAATCATCTACTTGAAACTCCAAATCCCTACGACGAACGTCCGAATAAGATTTCTGACGACTATCAGCAATTTTCAACCTATCCGAAATGACTCTAACCTTCTCCATAGCTTGATGCACAAGATCCGGTCCTAGCAATTCCGCCTCCTCAACCTCGAACCATCCAATTGGAGACCTACACCTTCTTTCGTACAATGCCTCAAATGGGGCCATCTGAATACTAGCATGGAAATTGTTGTTGTATGCAAACTCTATAAGCAACACGTGATCATCCCAACTACCCATAAAATCAAGTACACAGGCTCATAACATATCTTCAAGCGTCTGAATAGTCTGCTCTGCTTGCCCATCAGTCTGCGGGTGGAATGCTGTGCTGAGATTTACCTGCGTACCCAAACCTTGCTGAAATTTCCTCCAAATGATAACACTGAACTGGGCCCCTCGATTAGAAATAATATATACTGGAGTGCCATGGAGCCTGACTATTTCTTTGACATACAACTGAGCGTACTGTTCTGCAGTATCGGTAGACTTTACTGGCAAGAAATGCGCTGACTTCGTGAGCCGATCCACTATCACCCAAATTGAGTCGAACTTACGTGGAGTGCGGGGTCACCCCACCACAAAGTCCATATTGATCATCTCCCATTTCCATGTTGGTATTTCCATAAGTTGTGCCAACCCACCAGGCCTCTGATGCTCGGCCTTCACTTGCTCACAATTCGGACACCTAGCCACAAAGTCCGCCACACCCCTCTTCATACCATTCCACCAATAAATCTCCTTGAGATCGTGATACATTAGAACCTGGGTGTACAGAATACCTAAAATTGTGAGCCTCCGCCATTACTCTCTCCCGAAGATCATCCATGTCCGGAACACATAGCCTCCCTTGGCACTGCAAAACATCGTCATCATTGGCGAGTGAAAATGTTGTAGTCTTGTGATTCTGAATAGCCTCTCTCAACTATGCCAATGTTGGGTCCCTTATTTTCTTTTCCTTGACTTCCGCTACAAGTGAAGACTCCGCTCCATTACGCACCACGACATCCCCTTCATTTGAGGCCGAAAGACAGACCCCTAGACTGGCCAACTGATAAACCTCCCGAGCCAAAGGCCTCTGACCTTCTTTCAAATGAGTCAAGCTACCTATGGATTTCCGACTAAGCGCGCCGGCCACCACATTTGCCTTTCCTGGATGGTACAATATATTCATATCATAATCCTTGATCAATTCCAACCATCTCCGCTGCCTTAAGTTCAATTCCTTCTGTTTGAATAAATACTGAAGACTCTTGTGGTATGTGAACACATCCACATGGACCCCATAAAGATAATGCCGCCAGATTTTCAGTGCGAACATAACTGCTGCGAGCTCAAAATCATGCGTCAGATAATGCTTCTCGTGATTCTTGAGCTGTCTAGAAGAATACACTATTATTTTGCCACATTGCATCAACACACACCCCAAACAAACCCTCGAAGCATCATAGTACACCACAAAACCCTCTATACCTTCTGGCAAGGTCAATACCGACGCCGAAGTCAATCTTGATTTCAATTCCTGGAAACTCTTTTCACAAGCATCGGACCACTGGAACATAACCGCATTCTGCGTCAACTTAGTCAATGGGGAGGCGAGAGTGAAGAATCCTTCCACGAACCTTCGATAATACCCAACTAAACCCAAGAAACTGCGAATCTCTGTCGGGCTCGTTGGTCTAGGCCAATCCTTCACCGCTGCGGTCTTTTGGGGATCAACCCGAATCACTTCCCTAGAAACAACATGGCCCAAAAATGTGACTGATTCTAGCCAAAACTCACATTTTGATAACTTTGCATACAACTGATGCTGATGAAGGGTCTGTAAAACTTCTCTGAGGTGATTAACTTAGTCTCCCTGACTTTGCGAATAAACAAGGATATTGTCGATGAAAACTATCACGAAAGAGTCAAGAAATGGTTTGAAAACCCGATTCATAAGATCCATAAAATCTGCTGGAGCGTTGGTTAGCCCAAAAGACATTATCAAGAATTCAAAGTGCCCATAATGAGTCTTGAAGGCGGTCTTAGGAATATCCTACTCCCAGACAATAACTGGTGATACCCAGACCGTAAATCAATCTTTGAGAAGAACCTAGCACCTTGCAATTGGTCGAACAAATTATCTATCCGCAGCAACAGGTACATGTTTTTTATGGTGAACTTGTTGAGCTGCCGATAATCAATACACATTCAAAGCGATCCATCTTTCTTTCTGACAAAAAGAACCAGTGCGCCCCAAGGATATATACTAGGCCTAATGAAACCCTTTTCTAGAAGATCCCTCAATTGTTCCTTTAACTCTCTCAATTCTGCCGGCACCATTCTGTAGGGTGGAATAGATATTGGCTGCGTATCTGGCAATAGAACAATCCCAAAACCGATCTCTCTATGTGGTTGAATCCCAGGAAGCTCATAAAGGAAAACCTCAAGAAACTCATTTGCGACAGGCATGGACTCGAGAGCAGGCACCTCCAAAGTGGTGTCCGCAACCCGGACCAAATGGTAGAAGCACCTTTTTTTGATCATCTTTGAGTCCTTAAGGTAGGAAATAAACCTACCTCTTGGAACAATGTTATTCCCCTCCCACTCGATAACTGGTTCATTAGGAAACGCGAGCCTCATAATTCTGGTTCAACAATCGAGTTTAGCAAAGCACGAATAGAGCCAATCCATCCCCATAATCACATCAAAATCTACCATTCCCAACTAAACAAGATCGGTCGTGGTATCTCGACCACACACCGTGACAACACAATTCCTATAGACTCGCGTGACTGTAATAGATTAACCAACCGGAGTCGACACAGAGAATGTCTCATGGTGTTGTTCGGATTCTATCCCAAAACTCGAAGCAACAAAAGGGGTGACATATGATAAGGAAGACCCGGAATCAATAAAAGCATAAACATCATGAGATTGAACAGTCATGATACCTGTGACGACATCTGGAGAAGCCTCCGCACTCTGATGACCACTCAAAGCATAGAACCGACTGGGTCCTCCCCGACCTCGTGCATCACCCCTAGCTGCACCACGCCCAGCTGGTGTTGAAGGGCCTCGGGCTGGTGGGCATGCTGAAGATGTAGCATCTGAAGAACTAGATGGATGGGCGGCACCCCATCCTGCACCCTGGCCGAATGAAGGGCAGTCTCTATGAATATGACCCCTCACCCCACAACCATAGCATACTGGCCGATCCAGATAACAGGGCCCAGTATGAAACCTCTCACACATGGGCATGGGCCCCTCTGCTATTGGAACCTCCCACATGAACAACCTGGCTGATGGAACCCCCTGCCACCTGAACTGGCCCCAAAATGACCTCCCTATTGATAATGATGGTGTCGCTCTGGTGGCAGGGCACTAGATGATTACTGAGCATGAGACTGGGATGGTCCTGATGACCCTTTCCCAGGAACTTATCTCCCTCCTCCAAAAGAACCCCCAAGGTTACCCGCCGACCGGGCTCTATTACTACTTTCTCTCTCCATCCTTATCTTAAATTTCAGAGCCTCCGTAGCCTGGGCAAATCCCACAATCTTCCCATAGTTCTTATCTAAATACAGAGCAGCCGTAGGAGCTTTATTAATAACCAAAGGACCAAGGCCCTGCACGAACCGACGAACTCTAGCCTCCATAGTCGACACCATATGAATAGCATATTTGGACAAGCGCACGAACTCCATATGGTACTCCCACACACTCATGTTGCCCTGCTGAGGACCTCAAACTCTGTAGCACGGGCTGCAATAGTCTCGGCGGTCAAGAAATGGTCCGTGAAAGCATCTACAAATTCATTCCATCGCGCCAGAGGGCTCCCTTCTCCACGGGAACTCTCCCACATCTCGAACCACGAATTTTCCTCTTCCTTCAGATGATAGGAAGCCAACTCAACCCCCTCTATCTCAGTAGCCCTCATAACTCGGAGGGTTTTGTACATCTCATCAATGAACTCCTGAGGATGAGCCTTTAGGTCGGTGCCTGTGAACTCTGGAGGGGATAACTATAGAAACTGGTAACTCTGGAACGTGAAGAATCCTCTGGCTCACTAGAGGATGTAGGGGCAGCATTTGATCTTTGGGCCTGGGAGGCCACTAACTGGGTCAACATCTGTATAGCTCCCCTGAGGTCCCCATCAGAAATACCGGGACTAGAAGCTGGAGCTGGAGGTGGGTAAAGAATATCAGCGGGAGGGATTTCAGCACCCTCCGCTGGAGCGGGAATAGGAATAGTCTGGCCTGGAGCAGAGGAGTCAGTCTAGTTTATGGTCGGGGAATTGTCCTTGCCCGCACCATCAGATTGAGAAGTTATGGCCACACTTGGGGTGGCATTGGCCTCTAGGCCGAATCGATCTCTCTTCTTGGGTTCCATTTACTGAAAGTTGGAACAATGCACGAGTTAGAGAAAACAACCTCACCTTTCACCACACCGCACAATTCAGAATGACAATAAAGGGTATTTTCCTAAATGTCCATGCAGCCCGCTAATTATAGATGTGGTCGACAACACACCGATAACAAGGGCTCTACTAGACTTGGCTCCGAGACATCCTAGAACATTTTTAAAACCTTAGGCTCTGATACCAAGTTTGTCATGCCCCAAAACCAAGGGACGAGACCGGCGCCTAACCGGATGAACCCGGCCAAGCGCACCTGGATTGTCGTTCCTACCCAATGCATTACCCCGTGATCATAATGTACATTTTATAAGTGAAACAACAAAGTAGAATCAAGGCGTGCATTTACAACATAAGTTCATTTTCCTCTTTTAATGCTTCAATATTTAATAACCCCAAAACATATAAACTAAGTACAACATTCCCGATACGGAACCATGAGTACGAGTAAATACGACTACTACCCAAAAGATATATACAACCCACAAAGCGTCTACGTAGCCTCTAAGAGTATGAACATTATGCATAGACTTGTCGGCGACAAGGCCCCGGCTATACCTCAAAAGAAGATGACATAAACAAAATGAGTCAACATGAACTATGCACAACCCCGAGAAGAAGTGGGGCTCACCAAGACTGCTGAAGAGATGGAAGGAAGGCACCACTATCGGCGATCGGAGCTATCTGCTATGGAACCACCTACATCCATATAAAAGATGTAGCGCCCCGGCAAAAGAGACGTTAGTACCGTTGAATAGTACTAGCATGTATGAACTAACCTACTCTAGATAGGATAAACATCAACATTTAATACAAATAGAGGAATCATACAACAATACACCAAAGCAAGGAAAAACACAACAAGAGTTATCACATCTCTTATTTCGTTTTGCCATCTTTTGGTTAATGTGCTTTTAGGTTTCATCTTTTCATTATTATTATTGATCCACCGTGTCGTTGTCACACGGAGTCCGATCTCTGCCTAATCGACTAATCCATCCTAGGTGAGGTCCGAATTTCAATCACATCACATATAACCACCGTATCTTGTTCTCACAGAGTATGATCTCTGGCCGAATCGGCGAGGCTAACACCGCGGCTCGTGCACAACACACGGAGTCCGATCTCTGCCCGATCGTCTAGGCCATCTCAACTGAAACAGTGAGGACAATAATCATCATCATATCATAATCATATCACATCATCAAGTTATCCATGTGTACGGCATGGAGTCCGATCTCAGCCAGATCAGATAGGCCTTCTCACTCCTAGGACATTCTCCTAGTATATTTATGGATATTTTAGATCACTTACATCATATAACCTTTTTGATCCCCAACACACATTGTTCTTTGATTCATCTTTCATATCATTAGAATCCTTTGATTCATATTTCACAACAATTCAACCTTTAATCCATATTCAATAACCATCCAATCCATTAATTCATGTTTCACAATTTCCCAATCCATTGTTTCGTGTTTCATAACAGTTAAACCTCATGTTTCACATTTCACATAATTACCATATCTTTAATCATATTCCATAACAATCCACGCTTTACAATTTTCACACCCATCATATAATAGGAGCACGCACACAATAAGGAAGAACATGATGATCAACATTTATACATCCCACTAGTAAGACATCATGGTGGTATCATATAGCAACATGGAAACAAGACTTCCTCAATTAAGCACGTAGAGCACATAATTTCCATAGAAGGTCAATAAGAGTGTCATACCCGGAAAATGACCAGAACGAGTTAATCCTATGAGGATTAGAGTTAGCCATACATACCACGAGTTGGAATTCCCCTGTAGTTTCTATCCCGAATCCCCGGACCTCCTAACGCCTTCAATCTAATTTAAAATGTGACAAATTCACACTTAGAGTTAGGAACCTTGAACTCATTTGGGCATTTTGTCAAATACTATGTGATCCTTTAGATTAACTAGCCCCTTTTTAGTGAAAGATTTTCCTAGCCTACTTCCCTTTGTTAGATTATGGTAGATTATTCACATGCATGCAAGGTCTTAAATTTAATCCTCAAGAACCAACCTATGTGTGTTCTATTCTAACAAAAAATCTGAGAATTTGGGGAAAAGGGGTGAAGACTTACCTCTTATGGTGAAGAAGATGATGGCTACTCGATTAATTTCAGGCCTGAGTAGAGATGGAGGACCAATTTGGGGAAGATGAGGATTTCTATCACTAGAACCCACTATCACTTCTCTCTATTTTAATCTGATAGTCGTTCAAATATAAGGGGAGGGGTGTTTTAAAATGGGGGCCGGGTTTTAAAATTAGAAATTAGAAGACCCGAAGCAGGTATGCGGTCAGGAATGCAATCGCACTCTTGTTATGCGGTCCGCATACCTGTCGCATAAGTGGCCTTCAGTTGGGCCAAAAAGAGAAGCAGATTGATCTGGTATGCGACCACTATGCGGTCCGCATACCTATTATGCGATCGCATAGTGCGTCGCATAACTCCCTCCCAAAAAATCAAGGTGCATGAATGCGACAACTATGCGGCCCCCATTCGTGAAATGCGACCGCATTATGGGTCGCATAACTGTCCTCAAAATGGACAACAATTGTCCAGGTATGCGACCACTATGCTGTCCGCATACCTGATCTGCGATCGCATAGTGGACCGCACACCTGCGCAAATCTGGAAAATTATATCTTTTAAGTCCTGGGGTACTTTTTACTCCAAAAGGGTGCGTTTTAAGAATTACTACTGTTATAACAACAAGGGGTCCTACCCGGGCTTCGTTTTTAGTTAAGAAAATTTACGGGTCTTTACAACCATACTTTAGCTTGTGACCTACACATATCTATTTACACTACTCGCAACCTTCCTTCAACTTGCATGCACCATAGATTTCCTTCTGTTATTCTGGAGAATCAAGAGAGACATCACATCGTATCTAACTCTTCTTAACTCTCTTAACTAGACCTCTCGATACATAGAAACCATAGGCTGGAATATATGCCACTATCGACGCCGCTATTATTCCTGGATACTGAATCCCCACGCTTCTAGCTTTCAATCCGAAGTATGGGCAATTCACAACCTTCTGCATTTGAGTATCTCACGCGTTGTTCACCTTTACCTTACTTACCTTAAAATCTTGCCACATCTTCTATCTCTTTCATGGCCTCCATTCCACATAGGTATAATTCACATCCACAACTTGAAGCTCTATTGTAATACTTGCACCTCTGGTGCATACACAATTCGGTGGGATCTTCATACTGACTTCTTATCAGGATAGTACTTTTCTAACAGGCTTTATCGTAGAGCAATTATAGAATATAGTTGTTGTACTATCTCTCTTGTACCTCTGATATTAAGAGTGATCATGCAATGTTCTCAACCATGATTTCTATAATTTTCTAGGTCCAATAATCAGACTCCTGATTTACTTCGTTTATGTAACTCTTTAGTTTCCTCTTCCTTCTGATCAACCTTTATGTAGGCTTAAGCTATCTTCCGATCTGCTACTCCTGGTACTAGTTACTACTTTAGCCTTTCATGGGCACTATGGAATATCCATTATACAATCTTCTAACAATTCAATCCTTTGTGTATGGACTAGACTCAATTCTTTTGTAAAGACCCGTAAAATTTCTTGTTTAAAACCGAATAAGTCCCTGAGTTGTTATATTTGTAGAAATTCTTAAAACGGACCTTGATTTTGTAAAAGTACCCTGAAATTTGAAAGAATAAAATTTTCCAGCAGTTGGGCGTTATGCGACGCACTATGCGATCGCATAACGGGTATGCGGACCGCATAATGGTCGCATACTTGGGTAGGCCAATGCCCAATTTGAAGGCAACTATGCGGTCCATTATGCGATCGCATTTCGGTTCTGCAGACTGCATAGTTGTCGCAATTGTTGCCTTTGATTTTTGCGAGGGAGGTTATGCGACGCACTATGCAATCGCATAACGTGTATGCGGACCGCATAGTGGTCGCATACATGCACAGTGTATTTTTATTTTTAGCCCACCTGGAGGGCCATTATGTGGTCGTCTTTTGGGGACCGCATGTGAGGAATGCGATTGCATTCCTGAACGCATTCCTGTGTCGGGCTCCTAATTTTTCTAATTTTAAAACCCGACCCCCAGTTCATTAAAACACCCCTCCCCTTCATTTTTAACCATTTTCCGACTAAGAATAGAGAGAGAAAAGAAGAGAGTTCTTGAGAGAATGGGGTTTCATCATCCTTTTGGTTTTTCTCAATCACTCAAGCCTGAGAATTTTCGAGTTATTGTCTTCTCACTTAATGAGGTAAGTTTCCAGATTTTTGGTTAATAAGTAGAACTCCATTAAAGGAGTTCTTGAAGATAAAAGTGATGAACCTTGCATGCATGTTTATTTATTGTCATAATCTAGTAAAAGTGAGTGGGTTAGGGTAAATATGCACAAAGACGGGGTTAGAATTTTAAGAGGGGGTCATATAGCATTCGATAAAATGCCTAAGCGAGTTCGAATTGTGTTCATGATTCCCAATTCTAAGATGAATGTGTTGCCTTATGAATTAGATTGACGTTGCTTGATGGTCCGGTGATTTGTGATAGAAATTAAAAAGGGAGAAATTCGACACAAGGTATGTATGGCTAACTTTAATCCTTGTAAAATCCCTCTTGCTGTGGTAAGCATACGGTATGTGCACTTATATGGAAATATGTGAATTGATTATCTAGTTTATTTCTACCCCACTGTGTTAGATGAGATTTTGAATTGTGACTTGGAATGCCCACTTTTTTATGTGCAAAGATGGTAATTGTTTAAAGTTATTGATATGAAGCATTGTAAATAAGTTGAACGGTTATGGCAACACCTTGTGCGTAAATTGCTGCATGATAAAATTTTGGGGTGCTTTGAGCCCAAGTGAATGAAATGATAAATGTTGAAATTGTGATCCTTGAAAGGAAGGCCTTGTGATGAAATTGTTGGCATTGTTGCTATAAAATATGAATTGTCAGGTGGGGTCGGGTTGTGCGCCGCAACACGAAGTAATAAGGTGTGGGTTGTGGTGATAAGGGTGGCCGAGGTAATAAGGGTGGAAAAGTGATCGTTACCACTATTGATATAAAAATTATGAAACTCGTGAATATGGTGGTGTTGGAAAGGGAAAAAGGGAGAGATTGTAAAGTTGTTGATTTTTATTGTCACTTTTCGTGTGTTTTGATTGTAGGTCCTATTATTGCCTTGTTTCTTATCTATAATATTGGTTGATTGTACTTGGGATAAAGTTTGTTCATACATACCAGTACAATTCAAATGTAATGACGTCCCTTTTTCCGGGGCGATACATTCTCGTGATGATTGTAGGTGGTTCTATAGCAGGTACTCCAGCTCACCGACAGTAGTGCCTCCTCTACGTCCCATCAACTGCTTAGGTGAGCCGCTCTCCCCTCTCGGGGCCCTGTGTGGTTCATGCCACCTTTTCTTCCAGATTTTTATTTTGGTATTTGTGTAAGGTATGGCCGGAGCCTTGTTACAGACAAGTATTATATAACTACTTCGTACTCTTAGAGGCTCCGTAGACAGGAAATGTGGGTTATGTACTTATGTATTTGGGGCAGTATAACTTGTAGACCGCGTAAAGTAAAACTCTGTGTTATGTATATTTTGTAAGTATTGTACCACTTGTGGGTAATGAAAGAAATCTATGATTTAATTCTAGGTTGTAAGAATGTGGTTAAATTATAATTAAATAATGTACATTGGGATCACTGGGTAATACGTGGGATGGGAAAAGGAAACCCAGGTCCGCTTGACTGGGGCTACCCGGTCGAGCGTCGGTCGTGTCCCTCGGTTTTGGGGCGTGACAAACTTGGTATTAGAGCCTAAGTTTTTTAAAAGAGTCCTAGGATGTCTCGGAGCCGTGTCTAGTAGAGCCCTTCTTATCGGTGTGTTGTCGACCACATCTATAATTAGGGGGCTACATGGACATCTAGGAAATTACCCTTTATTTGTTATTCTATATCGTGCGGTGAACCGGAAAGTGAACATATCCTTTCCTAATTCGTGCTTTGTTCCAAAATTTTCAGTAATGGCACCAAAGAAAAGAGCTCGACTCGGCCTTGAGGCCAATGCCACCCCAAGTGTGGCTGTGAATCAGGTACCAGATAGTGTGGGTGAGAGTGACTCCCCGACCTTGAATCTGCCTGACCCTTCTATTCCGGATCAAAGCATTCCTGTTCCTGCGGCAGCGGGGGGTGCTGCAATCCCTCTCGCTGACGTTCCTGATCCATCTATAGTTCCAGCTTCCGGTCCCGGTAAGTCCGTTGGGGACCTCAGAGGAGCTATTCGTATGTTGGCTCAGTTGGTGGCCGCTCAGGCCCAAAGATCTCATGCTACCCCTGCGTCCTCCAGCGGGCAGGGAGATTCCGCCGTCTCTAGAGTCCACCAGTTTCTGCGGTTCGCCCCTCCAGAGTTCTCAGGTACGGATCCAGAGGCCAATCCACAGGATTTTCTTGATGAGATGTACAAGACCCTTTGGGTGATGAAGGCTACAGGGACATAGGGGGTTGATTTATCTTCGTACAGGTTGAGAGGAGTAGCATATTCCTGGTTCAAGATGTGGGAGGGTTCCCATGGGGAGGGAAGTCCTCCGGCTAGATGGGACGAGTTCGTGGATGCGTTTATGGATCACTTTTTGCCTGTCGAGACTGTGGCAGCCCGTGCTATGGAGTTTGAGATCCTCAAGCAGGGCAGTATGAGTGTGTGGGAGTACCATATGGAGTTCGAGCGGTTTTCTAAATATGCTCCTCACTTGGTGTCGACTATGGATGCCAGGGTTCGACATTTTGTTAAAGGCTTTAGTCCCCTGGTTGTGAATGAAGCTGCTACAGCTGCCTTGCACTCAGACATGAATTATGGGAAGATTGTGGGATTCGCCCAGGCTACAAAGGTTAGGAAATTGAAGATAAGGTCGGAAAGAGAGAGTAGAAGCAGGGCCCGGCCAACGGGCCACTCGGGGAGTTCAGTTGGAGGAGGGAGACCAGTTTTTGGGGGAGGGTCATCAGGGCCATCCCAGTCCTATGCATAGTCCTCAACCAGTGCACCGCCATCACTGCACCGTTTCCAGCAGGGCAGTTATCGGGGACCGGGATCAGACAGCAGGAGACCCCATCAGTTAGGTCACCCAGGATAGGAGTCCCAGCAGTAGGGGAGGGCTCCGTGCCCTAAGTGTGGGAGGTTCCATACCGAGCCTTGTTATCTGGATATCCCGGTATGCTACGGGTGTGGAGTGAGAGGTCATGTTCAGCGAAATTTCCATGTGCCCAGCCAGGGCAGGGGTAGGGGTTTTGCTCAGCCATCCGGTTCTTCAGTTGCCACATCTTCAGGGCGTCCTCCAGCCCCAGCGGGGCGTGGTGCAATTAGGGGTGGAGCTCATGGTAGAGGTGGACCCAACCGATTCTATGCTTTGAGTGGTCGCCAGAACGTGGAGGCTTCTCAAGATGTTGTCACAGGTATTCTGAATGTTCAAGCACTTGATTGCTATGCTCTTATTGATCCGGGGTCCTCCTTGTCTTATGTTACCCCGTTTATTGCTTCAAGTTTTGGGATAAAACCCAAACAACTTCATGAGCCGTTCTCTGTATCGACTCCGGTTGGTGATTCTATTACAGCAGCGCGAGTCTATAGGAATTGTGGTGTCACGGTATGTGGTCGCGTTACCACGACCGATCTTATTGAGCTTGGGATGGTGGATTTTGATATTATTATGGGAATGGACTGGCTTTATTCATGCTTTGCTAAACTCGACTCGAGAATGAGAGTCATGAGACTCGAGTTTCCTAATGAGCCGATTATTGAGTGGAAGGGGAATGGTGTGGTGCCGAAAGGTAGGTTTATCTCCTGCCTTAAGGCCTCGAAGATGATTAAGAAGGGGTGTGTCTATCATTTGGTCCGGGTCGCGGACACCACTCCAGAGGTGCCTGCTCCCGAGTCCGTGCCTGTTGTGAATGAGTTTCTTGAAGTATTTCCGAACGAGCTTCCAGGGATTCCGCCAGATAGAGAGATCGATTTTGGGGTTGATGTACTACCAGATACGCAACCAATATCTATTCCACCATACAGAATGGCGCCATCAGAGTTGAGGGAGTTAAAGGAGCAGTTGAAGGATTTATTAGATAAGGTGTTCATTCGGCCGACTGTGTCGCCGTGGGGTATTCCTGTTCTTTTTGTTAGAAAGAAGGATGGGTCGCTTCGGATGTGTATTGACTATCGGTAGCTCAACAAAGTCACTATCAAAAACAAGTATTCATTGCCTCGAATAGATGATTTGTTTGATCAATTTCAAGGTGCGAGGCTCTTCTCCAAAATTGATTTACGGTCTGGGTATCATCAGTTGAAGATCAGAGAGCATGATATTCCTAAGTCCGCCTTTTCCAATCCCACGTATTACCCCGTGATCCAAATGTACATTATTCAATTATAATTTAACCACATTCTTACAACCTGGAATTAAATCATAGATTTCTGTCATTACCCACAGGTGGTACAATACTTACAACATATACATAACACACAATTTTACTTTATGTGGTCCACAAGTTATACTGCCCAAAATACATAAGTACATAACCCACATTTCCTCTCTACGGAGCCTCTAAGAGTACGAAGGAGTTATATAATACTTGCCGGTAACAAGGCTCCGGCTATACCTTACACAAATACCAAAATGAAAATCCGGAAGAAGAGGTGGCATGAGCCACACAGGGCACCGAGAGGGTAAAAGGGCTCACCCAAGCAGCTGATGGGACGTAGAGGAGGCACTACTGTCGGTGGGCTGGAGTACCTGCTATAGAACCACCTACAATCATCACAAGAATGTAGCGTCCCCGGCAAAAGGGACGTCAATATATTTTAATTGTACTGGTATGTATGAGCAAACTTTATCCCAAGTACAATCAACCAATATTACAGATAAGAAACAAGGCAACAATAGGACCTACAATCAAAACACAGGGAAAGTGACAATCAAAATCAACAACTTTACAATCTCTCTCTTTTTTCCCTTTCCAACACCACCATATTCACGAGTTTCATAATTTTCATATCAATAGTGATAACGATCACTTTTTCACCCTTATTACCTCGGCCACCCTTATCACCACAACCCACACCTTATTACTTCGTGTTGCGGAGCGCAACCTGACTCCGCCTGACAATTCATATTTCATAGCAACAATGCCAACAATTTCATCACAAGGCCTTCCTTTCAAGGATCACAATTTCAACATTTATCATTTCATNCGAGGGATTTTACAAGGATTAAAGTTAGTCATACATACCTTGAGTCAAATTTCTCCCTTTTTAATTTCTATCACAAATCACCGGACAATCAAGAAACGTCAATCTAATTCATAAGGCAACACATTCATCTTAGAATTGGGACTCATGAACACTATTCGAACTCGCTTAGGCATTTTATCGAATGCTATATGACCCCCCTTAAATTTCTAACCCCTTCTTTGTGCATATTTACCCTAACCCACTCCCTTTTACTAGATTATGACAATAAATGAACATGCATGCAAGGTTCCTCACTTTTATCTTCAAGAACTCCTTTAGGGGTGTTCTACTTATTAACCAAAAATTTGGAAACTTAAGGGAGATGGGGTGGAGACTTACCTCAT
Source organism: Nicotiana undulata (assembly GCA_005239495.1). Lineage (NCBI taxonomy): Eukaryota > Viridiplantae > Streptophyta > Magnoliopsida > Solanales > Solanaceae > Nicotiana > Nicotiana undulata. Next base: position 32,075 of record ML280953.1, read on the forward strand.
TAAGTGAAGAAGACAATAACTCGAAAATTCCCGGGCTTGAGTGATTGAGGAAAACCAAAATGATGATGAAACCCCTTTCTCTCAAGAACACTCTTCTTTTCTCTCTCTATTCTTAGTCAGAAAATGGTTAAAAATGAAGGGGAGGGGTGTTTTAATGAACTGGGGGTCGGGTTTTAAAATTAGAAAAATTAGGAGCCCGACACAGGAATGCGGTCAGGAATGCGATCGCATTCCTGACATGCGGTCCGCAGAGACGACCGCATAATGGGCCTCCCGGTGGGATAAAAAATAAAAACACATTGTGCAGGTATGCGACCACTATTTTTCTGTGTCAAGCACTCCTAATTTTTCTAATTTTAAAACCCGACCCCCAGTTCATTTAAAAACCCCTCACCTTCATTTTAAACCATTTTTTGAATAAGAATAGAGAGAGAAAAGAAGAGAGTTCTTGAGAGAAAGGGGTTTCATCATCCTTTTGGTTTTCCTCAATCACTCAAGCCCGGGAATTTTTGAGTTATTGTCTTCTTCACTTAATGAGGTAAGTCTCCACCCCATCTCCCTTAAGTTTCAAGATTTTTGGTTAATAAGTAGAACCCCCTAAAGGAGTTCTTGAAGATAAAAGTGAGGAACCATGCATGAATGTTCATTTATTGTCATAATCTAGTAAAAGGGATTGGGTTAGGGTAAATATGCACAAATAAGGGGTTAGAAATTTAAGGGGGGTCATATAGCATTCGATAAAATGCCTAAGCGAGTTCGAATTGTGTTCATTATTCCCAATTCTAAGATGAATGTGTTGCCTTATGAATTAGATTGACGTTGCTTGATGGTCCGGTGATTTGTGATAGAAATTAAAAAGGGAGAAATTCGACACAAGGTATGTATGGCTAACTTTAATCTTTTTAAAATCCCTCTTGATGTGGTAAGCATACAGTATGTGCACTTATATGGAAATATGTGAATTGATTGTCTAGTTGATTTCTGCCCCACTGTGTTAGATGAGATTTTGAATTGTGACTTGGCATGTCCACTTTATTATGTACAAAGATGGTAATTGTTTAAAGTTATTGATATGAAACATTGTACATAAGTTGATCGGTTATGGCAACACCCTCTGCATAAATTGCTGCATGATGAAAGTTTGGGGTGCTTTGAGCCCAAGTGAATAAAATGATAAATTTTGAAATTGTGATCCTTGAAAGGAAGGCCTTGTGATGAAATTGTTGGAATTGTTGCTATGAAATATGAATTTTCAGACGGGGTCGGGTTGCGCGCCGCAACACGAAGTAATAAGGTGTGGGTTGTGGTGATAAGGGTGGCCGAGGTAATAAGGGTGACCGAGGTAATAAGGGTGGAAAAGTGATAGTTATCACTATTGATATGAAAATTATGAAACTCGTGAATATGGTGGTGTTGGAAAGGGAAAAAGGAAGAGATTGTAAAGTTGTTGATTTTGACTGTCACTTTCCATGTGTTTTGACTGCAGGTCCTATTGTTTCCTTGTTTCTTATCTGTAATATTGGTTGATTGTACTTGGGATAAAGTTTGTTCATACAAACCAGTACAATTCAAATGTACTGACGTCCCTTTTGCCGGGGGCGCTACATTCTCGTGATTATTGTAGGTTTTTCTGTAGCAGGTACTCCAGCCCACCGACAGTAGTGCCTCCTCTACGTCCCATCAGCTGCTTGGGTGAGCCCCTTTCCCCTCTCGGGGACCCGTGTGGTTCATGCCACCTCTTCTTCCGGATTTTTATTTTGGTATTTGTGTAAGGTATAGCCGGAGCCTTGTTACCGGCAAGTATTATATAACTCCTTCGTACTCTTAGAGGCTCCGTAGACAGGAAATGTGGGTTATATACTTATGTATTTTGGGCAGTATAACTTGTAGACCACGTAAAGTAAAACTGTGTGTTATGTATATTTTGCAAGTATTGTACCACCTGTGGGTAATGACAGAAATCTATGATTTAATTCCAGTCCGTAAGAATGTGGTTAAATTATAAGTGAATAATGTACATTGGGATCACGGGGTAATACGTGGGATGGGAAAAGGAAACCCAGGACCGCTTGACTGGGGCTACCTGGTCGAGCGTCGATCGTATTCCTCGGTTTTGGGGCGTGACATCTTTCTTTTAACTTATGCCGGAGTCTTGTGCGGTTGTATGATTGTCAACATATATGTTGCATGGATAATACTCCGAAATCATAAGTGCATTCAAACGTAACTAACTCTGGATCATTGACCGAATAATCCATTTCGTTCCTTCTCAGCTTTCTTTAAACGTAAACTATTACTTTTCGTGGTCTTTATGCCCCATTGTTGCATGCACACTTAGCTTATCTTAGTCCCACACATGCCAAAATTTTTGTGCAACTCATACGATCTCGAATATTAGATTTGATTTTACATCCTGTTTATAAGCCACGGTAGGTGCCACATTCTTATGGAGTGCATACAATGTTGTAGTGAGAATGTTTTTCCATGACCATTTCTTCTTCCTTATTTCCTCAGCTAGTCTTGCATTTTAGTACTTAGGGAGGACCCTCCAACTCTGGTAAAGCAGTGACCTTATTACATTATATACTCAACAGAATTTTTGATGTTCTTCCTCGCCTATGATTATCTGTAGTTACTTATCTCTACGCCCTTGTACTTGTAAGGTTGCTTCTTAACTAATATTTTGACTTTCTTCCTAGTGGCACTCTATTTTATTTCCGTAACACACATTTGGTACCTTTAACTATCCTATCTCTTATCTAAATATATCTCAAGTATTATAATGTCATAACTGCGAGGCTGAAATAACTATATTTGGTTTTACTATGTTTATCTTGCACGATTTGTTGATTTATGTGTAACCTCTTGCTTAGCCATAACTAGGCTCTTCCTAAATTAACTACTAACTACGCGTTGGCCCATTCTCATATAAATATTCCACGTGATCTTTCTTGGGTTATTTCCTTTGTCTTGACTTACCTCTCGCACTGACTCCTTATTTATCAATAACATTCTAGGTAGGAACCCTTACTTCCTTTTCTTGACGCCATGCTTGCATAATGTTCTGGAATTGTAGCATATCTATAGGATTTGGATAAGTGCAATCTAATTCCCTCATTTTTATCTCATTCTTCCTTTATCATTCCATAGTTACTAGAACCACTTATGATGCCACATCACTCTATATTCCCTCCTTTATGGGAGTACTAAGATTTAGTGCTATGATGGTCTATCTATAGATGTTTTACCTCTTCATCTTTGCCATCTTTTCGCATAATCGATGACCCTTACTCATCTTGTGGTAATCCTTCTGTACCAAGGATAACAAAATTCCTTACTCACGAGGGTGACACCTAGTGTAACTGGCACGCATAGTCCCTTAAGCTTAACTTTGCTTACATTTCTTGTTTTAGGAAAGCGTCTTCCTAAATGACCTTTAAAGATTATTTTTCTGTCTTCCATTCTATTATCGCCAAAACGCAATCTCTGAAATTCTCATGATGCCGACTCAATCGAAAGCCCAAGCGTCATCCTTTAACTATCACAATTATACCCTCATTGTACTACAAGGGCAACATTCCATATCTTCTAAATGTTAATAGTCTTAGACTCCTTTGAGTTCATTCAGGATATATTGATCTTTCTATAACTTATCGAAACCATCACCTCTTTTTTTCATGGGCTTAATCCCGAGGACTTATCCATTTTCTTCACCTTCTCACTTGCCTTTCCTTATTCTTAATCATGTCTTCCTAAAACCTTGTCACAATACCATACTTTAGCTTGCGACCTACATATATCTATTTTTGTTACTTGTAACTTTCCTTCAACTTGCTTGTACCATAGATCCCTTATGTTATTCTGGAACATCAAGCGAGACATTGCATCATCTCTAACTCTTCTTTAGTCTCTTAACTAGACATCTCGTTACCTATAAACCATAGGCTGGAAGATATGCCACCGACGACACCGCTATGATTCCTGGATACTAAATTCCCACGCTTCTAGCCTTCTATTTGAAGTATGAACTATTCACAACCTTCTGCATTTGATTATCTCGAACGTTATTGACCTTTACCTTACTTACCTTAAAATCTTGCATCACATCTTCCATTTCTTTCATGACCTCCCTTCCACATAGGTGTAATTCACATCCACAACTTGAAGCTCTTTTATAATAATTGCACCTCTCGTGCATACACAGTTGGGTGGGAGCTTCATACTGTCTTTTTATGAGGCTGGTACTTTTTTAACTGGCTTTATTGTAGAGTCGTTATATAAATGGCTGTTGTACTATCTATCTAGTACTTTTGATATTAAGGGTGATCATGCAATGTTCTCAATCACGATTTCTAATAATTTTCTTGTTCCAATAATCAGAGTCTTGATCTACTTGGTTGATTTAACTCTTTAGTTTCCTCTTCCTTCTGATCATCCTTTTGTAGGCTTAAGCTATCTTCCGATCTGCGACTCTTGGTATTAGTTATTACTTTATCCTATCATGGGGGCTATGGAATATCCATGATACAATCTTCTAACAATTAAATCCTTTGTCTATGACCCGGACTCAATTATTTCTTTTAACTTATATCAGATTCTTCTACAGTTGTATGTTTGTCGTCATATATGCTGCATGAATAATACTCTGAAATGTTAAGCGCGTTCATAATGTAACTAACTCTGGATCATTGATCGAATAATTCCTTTCGTTCCTTCTCAGCTTTCTTTAAGCCTAAGCTATTAGTTTTCCTTGTCTTCATGCCCCATTGTTGCGTGCATACTTAGCCTATCTTAGTTCCAGCGCATGACAGAATTTTCGTGCAACTCACATGATCTCGAATATTGCTTTTGATTTTACTTCCCGTTCACTAACTATGGTAGGTTCCACTTTCTTATGGAGTGCATACAATGTTGTAGTGAGACGATTTTTACATGATCATTCCTTCTTCAAGTCATTATGTTTAGGTTGAAGCCGTCTTCCTTATTTCCCAAGATAGTCTTTCATTGTAGTATTTAGGGAAGACCCTCTGACTCTTGTAACACTGCGAGCTTATTACATCGTATACTCGACAGAATTTTTGATGTCCTTCCTCGCTTATAATTAGTCGTAGTTACTTACCTCCACGCCCTTGTGCTTGTAGGGTTGCTTGTGAACTGATATTTTGACACTCTTCCTAGTGGCACTCTCTTTTATTTCTGCAATACTCATACGGTACCTTTAAGTAACTGAACTCCTATCTTAATATTTCTCAAGTATTATATTGTCATAACTACGAGGATGAATTCATTATATTGGGTTTTACTAATTTTATCTTGCAAGATATGCTTATTTGTCCATAACCTCTTATTTATCCATAACTAGGCTCTTCTTGAATCAGCTACTAACTACTCGTTGGCCCATTCTCATATCAATATTCCGCATAATCTTTATTGGGTTATTTCCTTTGTCTTAACTTACGTCTTGCAATGGCTCCTTATCTATCAATAACATCTCGGGCAGGAAATCTTACTTCATTACTTGACGCCATGCTTGCATAATGATCTGGAATCGTGCATATTTGTAGGATTTCGACAAGTGCAATCTCATCCCTTTCTCATTTTTATCGCATTCTTCCCTTATAATTCCATAGAACCACTTAATTCTGACTTAATGCCGCATCCCTTTATATTCTCCTTTTAGGGGAGTACTAAGATTTAGTGATATGATGATCTACCTATAGATGTTTTACCTCTTCATCTTTGGCGTCTTTTCACATCATTGATGACCCTTACTCGCCTTGCGGTAATTGTTCTGTACCAAGGATAACGAAATACATTACTTACGAGGGTGACACCTAGTGTAATTAGCACACATAGACCCTTATGCTTAACTTTGCTCACATTGCTTGCTTTAGGGAAGCGACTTCCTGATTGACCTTTAAAGGGTATTCTTCTATCATGCATTCTATTATCACCGGAACAAAAACCTCTGAAATTCTCATGATGCCGACTATTATCAAATCACTCAGTCCCTAATTCATGTTTTCCTTCTGGTAATCACATTAGAGTCACGAACTTATTTCTCGAAATGAGGATATGACTTTATGACCTATACTTTGTTTTTGTCTCAAGGCCTGTCCTTCCGTTGGATATAGACTCTGTAATACTGTCATATTTGTTTATCTACCATTGTAATCCATGTATCACATCTTACTCATAATGCTTTATTAACTTCTTATTATTTTCCTAGTAACATTTCTGTCTATCACTTTATTTTGAAAAATTCAACAAGACATTCTTTTGCTTTTAGCTCCCCTTGCTCTATCCACTGGCTCTTCGGGTTTCCTAACATTCTATCTCTACTAGGGATGGGGGCCACACTAAGGTAATATTTATCCCTTCCAGGCTTCCAGTTCCTAACTTTGAATTTTTTTTAACATTCTATTATTTGTATCTAGTTGTACTATTCTAGAGTGCACCATATGTGTGTCTCGCAAGGAGATCTATTAGCGCCGTTGTTATATCTTTCCAAATGTCAACTAACGCAAATAATCCATTCACCATTTTGGGTTACTCTAACCCTGCCGGATCCTGACATCCCCTCTTTCTCTTAACTATATTTGTTAGCTCCCACAGGACATAACTGAGATGGGTGTGGCCGACTGTACATACAACTTGTCACTGTTGAGGGTAACTCAAAATACTTATATTTCTCTGCCTGAATTAAAAATACTGTTAATCTTCATTAATTGGGTGCCTCGTACCTTTATTCACCTTGCTTCTTTTACTTGTAGAAACTTGTATCTACCTTCTGAATCTCTCATTTCATTTCACCATATGGGTGGATAAATATTCTTGCCTTAGGTCTCCTTATCAAGAAACTTACACATTGTAGTACACACATGATTTGTTGAAGACCTCACATTTACTCATCATAAGCATAATGCAAAATCGAGTTCCTCTAACTCAACTCTTCCACAACTATAACTCTTACAAGCTGTCTTTCTGGATGTAGGTATCATCTAATTAGGAATAAATAGAATTTAAGAGTTAGAATTCTTACAAGTGAGCTCTACCACACGATCTAGAGTAAATATAAAGAGTAACAGTTCTGAATGCCTTGTATCCTCCTACTTATAAGTTTGGTGCACAACACACCCATAAACAAGACTCTCCTAGACACGGCTTGTAGACTCCCTAGGATAGAACTGCTCTAATACCACTTTCATCGTGACCCAAACCTATGGGCCGCAATGGACACCCGGTACCTTACTCAAGTGAGTACTAACATAACGTATCTTTCGTATCATACTATCATAGGTAAATGAGACAGAAAGCTGCCGTGAGATAACTAGAATAAAACATGAGGGAATGCTCATCATAGGACGACCCAACATGTAATACAAACTTATACACATGACATACGGGCTTAAAAGACCAAAATGATCACTTGTACAATGAACATAGATCGATAAGGCCATACAATCTTTCATTTACATGACATATGTCTAGAAGCCTCTGTGAGTAGATCAATACCATAAAGGTTAGGACAGGGCCCCGCCATACTAATCAATACATATCCAAATCATACTAACCAAATAAGCAACTCCAGAGCAAATGGATCGCACCAACACCTTCCACTGAGTTGATAACCTACTTGGAGGACTCTCGACCTGTCTGTCGGGACCTGCGGACATGAAACTCAGCGTCCCCAGGCAAAAGGGACGTCAGTAAAAAAAATGTACCGAGTATGTAAGTCTCAATGGAGTACAAGACTCAACATGTATGTCTGAATAGCTCTATGAATTATTTAATATTTATAATGTCATGCATATGGGTATAAATTTCATATGATTCATAGGTATATGTGTACATAACATCATCAAGCCTCTGAGAGCATCCCATCATATCATCTCGGCCACCGTGGAAAAATTCATCAACGTATACCAGTTGATCAGGTGGTGGTGCGTATATAACGCCATAACCTTTCCTCATACACCATATACATATATATACACGTATGTAACGACATCTCATCATGGGTCAATGTACATGAATAAATGAATGCAATGCATGAGAAGTACGTCACTAAAATCTCTCGAAACGTCATAAGACCATTATACCTTTGATTAATGTCATGAAATAAACTTTATCAACTTACGTATTTTTTGAGACCCATGTATCATGACGAGTGCCAGAGTCCTACCTGTCGAACACCCTTAAGCATGCGCTTAAGATATAAACACGGATAACATCTGCCAATATCCTGCTAAATTACGTGAATAACATACACTAGGGAAACCTGTCAACAAGACATATATACATACACATGAGAAATACGGTAGGGCGGGGCGACAAGGCTGCTATAGACAACTATATATCAAAAAATTTAAGCCGACAAGACATACTATCCAACTATACAAAATTTTCTACAGGCCTCTAATAAAATATACAAATGTACAAGGATGAGACTCAGCCCCGTCATACCCACATATGTATACAAACATATCGTACCAAAATCCAAAGAAGCTCTGGATCAAATGGATCACACCAACTATCGTTGATCAATGATCCTTAGAAGGGGGACCGTTAGCTTGTCTACATGCACCTGCGGGAATGAAACGGCAGCCTCGGGAAATAGGGCGTCAGTACAAATAATGTACTGAGTATGTAAGGCATGAAAATCAGTACATAAGAGACATAGATGAAATAAGGAATAAAGAATTCCACCTGTAAGTCTAAATAACTTTCTAAACCTTGAAACATTTATAATGTCATGCGCGTGCATATAAATGTCATACCATGCATAGGTATAGGTGTACATAACACCATCCAGCCTATGAGGGAATCCCATCATATCATCTCGGCCACTGTGGGTAAAATCATCAACATATACCAACTGATCAGGTGGTGGTGCATATATAACGCCGTAACCTTTTCCCATATCCCATATACATATAATATACACGTATATAACTCCATATGGTCATGGGTCAGTGTACAATTATAAATATATGAAATGCATATTAAATACGTTAATAAGATTTTCTCGGAATGCTATAAGATTAATATACCTTTCGGATAACTCTATCAACTACGAATTTTTCTGAGACCCATGAACAGAATATATAATGATAATTCACATAGAAAATCAAGAACATAGGCACCCCTAGTAATTCTAGGAATAGTGTCATTTATTAATGTTGTGCGTTTGCTCGTTTTGTTTGTATCGTATGGATCATGCCAAAAAGAAAGAAGGGATAGCCTTCACATACCTGAGCTGATTCTTGTAACAATCCCTCTAACACACGTCAATTGTGACAATTCACGTAATAACAGATTGAAGTAAGGAAAACTCTGTATGATATTCTTGAGAAAGATTGCACCCAGTAATCCCTTAAAATCGTAAATCTCACGCTTTATCGTGTCATAAAGTTTCAAACAAATTGTTTGAACTCCAACCGTAAGCTTAGCATCTCCTTAATGAGGTAAGGGATCTCTTAAAAAATTGTTGGTTTTGGGAGCTCCATCCGTTAACAAGCTTAGTAGATGTAAAATCTCCATTTTAGTTAATTAAGGAGATTTTAAGTCTTTGTGGTGTGGGCCACACTTTGTAAGACCGGGTGTCACATAACCCTTTTAAATGTTCCACCTTTCAACCAAATTTAAGAGTCAAAAAATGGGATGGGGTGCTGCCATATTTTGGGGGGGG
>ML280953.1:41958-58834 GCA_005239495.1 Nicotiana undulata
CCTTAGTCTTATCCAAAGTATTTAATTAATTACCCACCAATTCCTTAATTAACTAGTTTATCTCCCATTAACCAATAATTAACCAATTACTCGCATAATAAAGAATTATCTCAAATTACTTAAAATACTACTCACTTTTAACACACTTTATGTACCATATTATCGTGGTCATGGGGTACCTTGTACGTCACCAGTCCATAAATACCAGGTATTATGGTTCTATATCATATTATATCCCAAATTGACAACCTTCAACGAAACTCATTTTCTTTGATTTGTTTACCTTTTAACCTTTATGACACTTATTTATCGCCTGTTATAAATAGCATAAATGCCTATAACCTCAAAATAATCTTATCCCCAAGCCTACGTCGATTAACTTACGATGAAATTTTAACATAAGAAAACGCAAAATGTAACATCCTTCCCCCCTTAGAAACATTCGTCCTCGAATGTTTAACTCCCGGGGATCTATATGAATTTTCACAGAGTCGCCTTTGTAGTGTTAATACTATCAATCCTTCATGTAGAAAACTAAATAATTCAACGCAACATATTTCCACAATCATCAATCAAGACAATGGCCTCACATGACTAGTTAAAATAATTAACACACGAATCCATACTCGTACCTTAGGGCTGTGATGTCTCAGTTTGATCCTTCTTTGGAACAGGAAACAGGTAAAGATACCTAAACTCCATGTCTTCTTCAGCTTCCCAAGTCATTTCTTCCACATTATTGTTTCTCCAAAGTACTTTCACTGAAGCTACGTCTTTAGTCCTCAATCTCTGAGATTGTCTATATAGTATAGCAATGGGAGTTTCTTCATATGATAGATCAACTGTGACCTGAACATCTTCAACTGATACAACTCTGAATGATCTCCGATACATTTACGAAGCATAGACACATGAAAGATTGGATGTACAGGTTCCAAGTCAGAAGTCAAGTCTAACTCATATGCTATTTGGCCTACCTTGCGTATGATCATATATGGTCCAATGTACCGAGGGATAAGTTTTCCTTTCTTTACGAACCTCATAACGTCTTTCAACAGTGATACCTTTAGGAATAACCAAATCGTCAACCTGGAACTCCATGTCTCGTCGTTGATTATCCGCATAAGACTTCTGACGGCTTTGAGCAGCTAATAGCGTTTCCTATATAAGCTTAATCTTCTCTATTTCCTGTTGTACCAATTCTGGTCCTACTAACTTAGTTTCCTCAACATCGAACCATCCTATATGCGACCTACACTTTTGTCCGTAAAGAGATTCTTAAGGAGCAATCTAAATATTGGAATGATAACTATTATTATACGCGAACTCAATAAGTGGCAGATGATCATCCAAGCTTCCCTTCAAGTCTATCATACGAGCCCATAACATATCTTCAAGTGTCTCAATAGTACGTTCATCTTGTCCGTCTATTTGGGATGAAAAGTTGTACTAAGACTTACTTGAGTCCCCAATCCTTTTTTGTAAAGACCTCCTGAAATTAGCTGTAAACTGATCTCCTCTATCCAAGATAATAGATAGAGGGACACCACAAAGTCATACTATCTCCTTAATGTAAAGCCTAACATAATCCCCTAAGAAATATGTAGTCCTAACGAGCAGAAAATGGGCTGATTTTGTAAGTCGATCAATAATCACCCATATAGAATCGAACGTACGCAGGGTACGAGGTAAGACTACGATGAAATCCATATTGATTATGTCCCACTTCCAAGTCTGGATCTCTATAACCTGCAATAATTCACGGGGTTTTTGATGCTCAATCATAACATGCTGACAATTAGGGCACTAAGAAACAAACTCTGCTATATCCTTTTTCATTCCTCCCCACCAATATATTTCCCTGATATCATGATACATCTTTGTTGCTCCTGGATGGATAGAATAACGAGAATAGTGAGTGTCTCTAATAACCCCTGCAACATTAAGGACTCATAATCATCCTCGATATCTGAGAACCCCATCTTCTATAATCTCAAATGGTGTCCTCTCCCTCTGAGGGACTGTATCCATGTAATGAGCTAACACACGATCCTCATACCGGCGTTCCTTCACTTTAGTTACTATAGATGATGTTGTCGTGTCTTGAATAGTAGTTTTGGCATCACTTGAATCCAATAATCAAACTCCAAGACTAGATAGATGATGAATCTCATGGGCCCTTCCCCTCTTCTATAGCTGTAAATATGATATACTAACCATAGATCTAAGGTTGAGGGTGTCGGCTACCACATTCTCCTTCCCCGGATGGAATAAAATATCAATGTCATAGTCTTTAAGTAGCTCCAACCATCTCCTTTGGCATAAATTCAATTCCTTTTGCTTGAAGATATACTGAAGGCTCTTATGATCCGTATAGATATCAATATAAATTCCATACAAGTAGTGCCTTCACATATTTAGTGCATGAATCACCAAAACTAACTCTAAATCATGGGTCGGATAATTCTTCTCGTGCTTTCTTAGTTGTCTAGAAGCATGTGTACAGCTAAAATCGAAAAGACCAATTTTACATTTGTCGTGGTGCTTTGTAGTTTATCTGCATAAGGTTCGAGATATAGCCCGAGGTCTGACTTCGAGCGTCCCTTGCATTCAACCTTGAGGCAGTACAGGTTCGAGGTTGGCGTAAACGAGTGGCACGAAAGTTGAGGTGACTAAGTCTGCATCGAAGTACAAGTCCGTACTCATACATTAAATAGCTGTATCAGTCGTTAATCTTTGTAATAAATGATAGTGTACTATGTTGGGGCTCCCCCTCCTATATAAAGTGGACCCTTATTGTTTTTGTCACTCACGATATTGAATACCATATATAAGAACATTCTCTGCTCTCTAACTCAAACATCTCCTATAGTCTCTCTGTTGACATTTTTACTTATATTTATTGTATTACATTCGTTGTTCTTCATTTATTGCTCACCATTGATCATAAATAAACTACTTCGAGTCCCACACAACCGTTATAGCTTCATCAATCATCTACCGTTAGCCTCGAGCCTCGACCTCAAGGACCTACCTAGGCCAGATCCGTACTTCCGATTTGCGGCAGTCCGGTTTGCTTATATCTCGATTTCCTATCAGTTCTAACACATTTATCTCGTTCACACTTAGCATCTACTGCTTAACAACTAGCATTAAAATAAATTATATATTTTTAGAACCACATAATCAAATATAATTGTAATCACCATTTTCAAGGTAAACAGTTTGGCGCCCACTGTGGGGCTAAAAATAATAGTGATTGTTTTAGTGCTGGTTCACTAAAAAACTCAAGTTATTATTCACACTTCTTCTTGTCCAAGAATCTTTGATTTCAGGTGAAAGTGTCTAACTCAGTAAACGCACTCGAAGACAACGGTGCTGAGGAGCGTGGGCAAAATGGTGTAACTATCTCAGGTACTGGTGTGCCACCACAAAACCTTGAGGGTGTACCAAACCATAACCCGGTGGCTTTGGGCTCATGCAACGCTAAACACATCGATGTCAGCTCTCGCACTGACAGAGACATACGTCGGGAAGGGGAGTAGGAGATTCGGAACACTCCAGCTCGAGATGAAAGGTAGGTTAGCCTTCACGACATTTTTGAAGTATTGCAGGCGCAATAACTAGCGATCGCACAGCTGCAGAGCCATTAAAAGACACCAAGTACAGTAGCACCGCAGGCGGCTCCTTGAGTCGAGTAGGCACCAGAAAGATCGAGCAATGAAGGATCAGCAACTGAATCTGCCATTATGAAGATTCTCGAAGATCTCACAAAGCAAATCGAATTAGGCAAAAAGAAAATATAAGCCAACGACAAAAAGGTGGAGACCTACAACACGAGGGACGACCAAATCCCAGGCGCACCCCCTATTCAGAAAGGTGTGAATTTGAAGAAGTTCGTGCAAAGGCCCTTCCCGTCAAGTACGGCTCTGAAGCCTATCTCAAAGAAATTCAGAATGCCCGGTCTCCCAAAATATAATGGGTCCTCGGACCCCAACGAGCACATCACCGCCTACACTTACGCTGTGAAGGGAAATGAATTGAAGGAGGACGAAATCGAATCTGTCCTATTGAAAAAAATTGGGGAAACACTGTCAAAGGGGGCCATGATGTGGTACAACAATCTTACCCCTTATTCGATAGATTCATTTGCCATACTGGCACACTCCTTCATAAAGGCACATGCTTGTGCCATCAAGGTTGCAAGCAGGAAGTCCGTCGTCTTCTAAATCAAACAAAGAGAAAGTAAGATGTTGCGGGAATTCGTATCTCGATTTCAAATGGAGCGAATGGAACTACCGACTGTCTCTGACGATTGGGCGGTACAGGCCTTTACCCAAGGATTGAACGAACAGAGCTCTATAGCCTCGAAGTAGCTGAAGAAGAACATGGTTGAATATCCCGCCATCACTTCGGAAGATGTCCATAACCGATACCAATTGAAGATTAGGGTCAAGGATGACAAATTGAGAGCCCCCTCGGGCTCAGTATATCCCAATAGGCTCCCGACAAAGGAACCAAGGCCAAGAAAGGAAAGGTACGAACCGTACGCCGAAGATCGGAGAGGCACCCCAAGGCGCAACATACCCTGGAATGATCAAAGGGTAGATTGAGTCAAAACTCTAGGGGACTCGTAAACCGAGTCGATTTCAACAGGCACACATGACCAATGGAGGCACCTCGGTTATCGAAATATAACTTCAACGTCGATGTTTCGGACATCGTGTCAACAATAAGAAAAATCAAGGAGACCAGGTGGCCCAAACCATATTATCGGATCCATCGCAAAGAAACCACAACCTGGTGTGTGAATTTCACGGCACGCACGATAAAAATACTGAAGATTACAGACAACTCCGGGAGGAAGTAACCTGACTGCTCATTAAATGGCACCTTAGGGAGTTCCTCAGTGACCGGGCCAAAAGCCAGCTTCGAGAGAGAGAGGCAAACAGGAAAAATTAGGTGGAAGTGCCGCAACATGTCATTCACATGATCATCGGGGGGATCGATGCCCCGCCTGAACCCCTTATCGAGCGAACAAAAAATATCCGTCGTCAGGGAAAAACGAACTCGAGGGTACACACCCGAGGATGCCCTCACATTCAACGACGAGGATATCGAGACCTTACTGCATCCCCATACCGACGGATTGGTAATTTCTTTTCTTGTGAATACATTTCAGATTAATCGTGTACCTGTGGATCCAGGTAGCTCGACCAGCATAATCAGGTCGAGGGTGGTAGAGCAGCTCGTACTTCTCGGCCTGATCGTGCCCGCCTCTCTAATCCTCAACAGATTAAATATGGCAAGCGAAAGAACGAAAAAGGATACCACTCTACCGATCAGCATGGCCGGCACGACTCAGAATACCAAGTTCCATGTCATTGACAGAGACATGAGGTACTACGCCCTGCTCGGAAGGCCGTGGATACACCGCATGAGAGCAGTACCGCCAACTCTCCATCATATGATAAAGTTTCCAATAAAAAAAGGAGTAAAGACGGTGTACGGGGAGCATCACGCCGCAAAATCAATGTTCGCAATACACAACGTAATACTAGCGACAACATCTTCTATGTAAAAGGAGCCAAAGGATAAGTAAACGGTCAAATAGCGGTAACTAGTTGCATCCCAGTCACATCCGAATTCACAGGTAAAGGACTGTACTGCATCCTTAGAACGGGCAGGAAAATATAACGCGTTGTCGAGGCTGGAACGCCATCGCTACTGAGGTATGAATATGCCCCTTATTTATTCTCATTTCATACTAACTTGTACACAGGTGTCCGATAAACGGAATTGAAGCTCCTTCCAGTTTGAAGAACTTAGGTTTTAAAGCATCCGTTGCACTCTTTTCATTCGATCAGATTTTACCCCGGTAAGGGTTTTGCCGGCAATATTTTTAACGAGGCAACATCTATGTGCTACCTGAGGGTAAATTAAACAAGTATTCAAGGCTTCTCTCCGATCAACCTCAAATATTGGGGGGCATCGCCTTGGGAGGTCGCCTTCTAGAACAAATCAAGGTAAGCCGAACAACAGGAAAATGATGTATCGGGCCAAACAGTCAAATGAACCGTGTCCACATAGAAGGTCGAATCCTCGACGGCGAAAACGTGTATGCTTATACCCAACAATCAAAGAAATATTTCTTTCCATCAAAACACTTTTACAATTCAGAGAAATTTCTATTTTCACTAGGAAAGGCCCCAGGGCTAAAACAACCCTTTATGTCTCGGGAACTAACATCAAGCTGTCAAAACTCGAGGTCGTATGATCCCAAGAGGGTAACCTCAGGCGTTTCTAAACTGTAAGACCACGAATAAGGCATGTCCAGATCGTGCAACCTTGTTGAAGACACAATCCCGACTTCAAAGCCAAGGCTACATATTCAAACTTGTAAGATCCCTAAAAAGGCATACTCTCAAATATAGACGCCGAGGATACGATACTCGGTACTTAAGGCTCCTGCCAAACACAAACGACTCCGGTCGATAGGCTACGGCCTAACTAAAGTGACTCGCGGATGCCCGACCATCGCGATAAAATCAAATCCTTCAAAATTACTTCAGAAAGAATCGGTTAAATCAAGCTACCCTTGGCTTAAGAAAAAGAGCTTTGATCAATTTTCATGTCAGCTTAAAACAATGAAAAGGCTTCGAAATAGTTCAACCATAGGGAAAAACCTTCTGAGATGCTCACCTATTGTCACTTAACGACTCATCATCGAGGTTCTTGACGAGCCGTCGAAAAGTTGGACGAACGCAAAAACACCAAAGGCTTTAACGAGGGAAATCATAGCCATACTAAAGGTCGTATCGACCCAACGCATAAGAGTCTTGACACCAACTTTAAGAGCCTCAAGGCTAATTCTAAAAATCTAAGGGTCGATGAGCTCGAGTCGCAACCAGACTCGAAGACTGAGCCCGAAATGGTCAACTAAACACCTGAGGGAAAACGTATTGGAGCTACGAGCCAACGCCAAAAGGCCTCCGGCCTAACCATAAGTCATATTGATCCCATGCTTAAAAGCTTAAACACTAACTTAACATGCATCAGGTCTGATCCGTAAACCTAAGGGTTCTTTCAATAAAATTCGCTGGACCCACTTTCGATGATTAAAAGTCTAGGCAAAAACAGGCACAAGCAAGTAGAAAAAATCAGAAACTTTTCCAAGCATTGCAACTATACATCCACAGATGCTCTCACAAAGAGACCTACACAAAGTAGAGAAAGAGAAAGCCTAGTCTACTTCTCCCGGGGAACTGTGGCTCTATCGGCCTTTTCTTCTGAATGAGACACAAGAAGTGCGGCGTCATATTCGTCCACCCTGTCCTGCACTATCTCTTCCGAGAGGTCGAAGCCCCTAGCATGGATTTCCTCCAGGGTTTACCTTCGGAATCTATATCGGGCATAGACCTTTCTCCTACTTTCACGATCAGAAGCCCTCCTCAGCTCGACCCGAGCATCGAAAGCATCTTTTAAATAAACGTATGTTTTCTTGTCAGCCTTTGCTCGAACCTCTTGAGTTTTGACGTGGGCATCAACAACTTCAGCCTTCATTTGCATAAGCTTGGTCTCGAGTTTTTCTATCTTTCTCGCCTGTGCCGAGTTATCTCCACGAGCATTCTGAAGATGCACTTCGAGGGAAAAAACTTTGGCTAAGGCACTCTTCTCAGCCGCAACATGGGCATCTATTTGAGCCTTTAGCCCATTGCACTCCCGCTCATCCCGACGAGCCCTACCCAAAGACGTTCGTGGTCTTCTATTTTTATCTGTATGTGCAATACCAAAATATTAATCTTCGAGGACAAGAGAAAAGATACGCGCATCTCCAGATCGAGAGTCACCTGTTTCTCAAGGCGACCTTCGTAATCGTGACTTCGGCTCACCTCGTATCGAAGGTGTATCAATTCCCTTGCTTGTTCGTCATGTCGATATGACCTCAAGAGGATACCCTATTTCAAGGACCTCAGTTGTTATGTCTATGGACTCCAAGGAACTGCTTAAACCTAACTAGGCTCAAGACGGTGCCCAGTCCCGAAAAGGTTTTCTTAAAAAAGGATTCTAGGGGAACTATCAATCTGTACCCGAGTTGGTACCTGATCTCGATGGCTTTATTGCTTTTAAAACTAACCTCGAACGTACCAACATAAAAGTCCGAGGGGATTCCTCTATGAGGAAGAAATTAAAAGGCGAAAACCCCTGTTGTATGCATAAAAATTACATTTACAAAGGGTGTATCTTTACAAGACTCCTCCTAGGAGCCGATGTACAAAGGGAATAAAAGAAAACAAAATTAGTAAAACAACCCTACTCCCCGCCTTCACCATCCGCTGAGCTACTGCCGGAATCGCTATCAGAGCCCTCGTCCGAGGAAGTAGGAAGTGCCGATCTCGTCAGCGAGATCAGTGCCTTTAGCACTTGCTTCCTTGAAGTCCTGCTTCCTAGCTTGTGAACGAGCATATGCAATGGCTCGAGTGAGTTTACACCCGGCTTCTTCAGATATCTGCCTAGCCCCGTTGTTGGCAGAAACAACATCCTCTTTGTACGAGGAAACATGATCGTCAGCCTCAGCTTTAGCCGCAGATAGCGAAACAACCACATCCTGGGTACCCCGAAAAAGGCCCTAGGTCGAGGCTAGCTCTTCCAACAAAAGGTCCCTTTTCGAAGCCATAATGTTGTTCTGCTTTTGGATCTTGAGGATTTCTGCATCTTTGGCCGCTGCCTCTCCTTGGAGTTGCTTCACCAAGGAGTTCCTCCATTCAATATATGAAATTGACCACATTAGAAAAGTATCGACTTGAGAGAATAAGTAAATGAAATCGAGTCATGTTACCTGCTCAGCAAAACTAGTCCGCTCCTGGTGCACTTCCTCTAAACTGGTCCTGAGCTCGTTCAACTCCTCGTTATTTCAGAAGGAGGAAGTCTCTGACATATCAAGATCTGATTTGAGCCTTCCGAGCTCTTCCTCACGCCTAGTGAGCTCGTCATGAAGCTTAGAAAAGGCATGGTCGTACAACTTCTGAACCTGTAATGTAGATGGGAGGAGTTAGAAAACGAAGATAGAAAATCGAAGCGAGTGATGCGTCGAAAGGGATTACCTATTTTTGAAGCTTTCCTGCCTCTTCAAAGGCGACGGGGGCATCAAGATCGGTGTCTTCCTTGAGGCTAGAAAAGAAGTCTCTGAACAAATTGACTTCACCCTGAGAAACCCCCACATCAGCGGCGCCCCTATTCAACGCGTCCCCTATCTTCCCTGGGGAGAACGAAGGGCCCAAATCGGGGCCGTCAACAAGTTTGATCTCTATTAAAGTAACTTCTTGGTCCCAAAGTACTTCGGGTTCAAGCTCTCCAAACTTGGCGGCTAAAAAACTCATCGGCACAAACCGTATCGCGACCAGACTGAGACTCGAGAAATGCACCCTCACTAGTATTTTGCTCCGATCGAGGTCGATCCAATTCGGCTACCTCCGATTCGGAGACCTTCCATCCAACGGCCTCCTGAATAATGACATTCTTGCTTGCCCTTTATGCCAAAGGGCGTTCATCTCTGCCATCGTCTTTATTTGTAGTACGTAGAGTCGGCGCAACAATCGGAGTTAGAACTGTGACATCAATTTTGGGCCTATGGATTCTGATTTTCTTTAGTTTTGGGGACACACCGGAAGTCCCCTTCTTCCTGTTCTTATCCTTCTCAGTCTTCGAATTACTTGCTTCACTGGGCGAGGGCGGTGTCATTGACCAGTTGTCCCCAAGGCCTTCACTAGCAAGACATGTTAGGCGCGCTGCTGCAGAAGAACACAAGCATAAAAGTATGCAATAATTATGTGAAGGTCTTACTGCGTTTCTTGGCCTGCCATCGCATTTTGGCAAAATCCCGCAAAGAACGTGTGTTGTACAGAAAAGCATAGTCTAAACGTCTGATCCACCCTGAGAGTTACGGGACCGCATCGGGGAACCAAGTGGCGGTTGCATTATCAAGAGAGGATCGATTCAGAAAAAAAGGATAAGGGAGAACGTGATGTGTTTGAGACAATGATACTTACGACTCATGTTCCATTCCTCTGGGAATGGCATCCAATCAGTTGGAAAAACATCTGAGGTCCTCACCCTAATGAACTGTGTCATCCACCCCCGGTCTTTGTCTTCATCAATGCTCGCAAAGAACGTCTGCATACCTATAATGTAGCTTGAATAAGCCCCCCCTGAAAGAGGCAGGGGCTATACAATTGTATCAGGTAGTCAAGGGTGAAAGCCATTCCCTCGATCTGGTTGGAAAAGTATCGGAGCATATATACGATGAAGGAAGGATACATCTGATCGAGTGTCACTCGCTAGTGGCGGAAAAAGTCGAGTATAACCAGATCTATTGACAAAAATGAGGAAGAGTCCATGGGCCCAAGGGTAAAAGGGTATGTGTAAATGATAAGGAAGTCGACTTTATAAGTGGTTATGTTCTCCTCAGCTTTGGGGATCTCGAGATGCCTTGCCTCCTCCCAGCCACAATCAGTTTTTACTTTCTCCACTTTGGCAATTATGCTGATATACCTGGACATGGGTTCGCATCGACCCGATTTTTTGGGAGGTCTATCGATGGTAAGGTCAGAGGTCATTTTGAAATCGCCAGGAATAAATTATTCAATGCTCGATGGTTTTTTCAGTTTGTCTATAGTCGGGCGTGTGGGAGAAGAAGTATCCGCTTTTTGAGGGATCGTCTTAGAGGTATTGGCCATGACTGAGTCGAAGCTTTCTAGAAAAAAGATAGGGAAATGAACTTGGAAGAGAGATGAACGCAGAAGAAGTTTGAAAATTGCCCTAAATATTTAAAGATGGGTGTGAAAGTTTGGAGGGCATGCGGATGTGGTATTTATAGCGGTCATAAGAGCAACGCTTGAGGAGCAAAAAAATTGAACCGTTGACGGGTCGTGGGATTTCTCGGTGATCGTGCTGACAATGACCTCGCGTAGCCTTTTGATGAAAGCCATTAAATAATCTGACGAGTTGACGCCGTGGCGGAAATTTCGAAGTGGCGAGCATTCGATACCATTTCTTATCGATCTACTCTAAGAAACGCGGGGTCTATCACTGTACGGCTAAAATCGGAAAGACCAACTCTTCATTTTCCATGGAGCTTGGTAGTTTATCCTCATAAGGTTCGAGATATAGCCCGAGGTCTGACCTCGAGCATCCCTTGCATTCAACCTCGAGGAAGTATAGGTTCGAGGCTGGCGTAAGCGAGTGGCACGAGGTTGAGGTGAATAAATCTGCAGCGAAGTACAAGTCTGTACTCAGACATTAAATAGTTGTATCAGTCGTGAATCTTTGTAATAAATGATAGTGTACTATGTTGGGGCTCCCCTTCCTACATAAAGGGGACCCTTATTTTTTTTGGCACACACGATATTGAGTATCATAAATAAGAACATTCTTTGATCTCTAACTCAAACATCTCCTATAGTCTCTCTGTTGACCTTTTTACTTACATTTATTGTATTACATTCATTCTTCTTCATTTATTACTCACCATTGATCATAAATAACCTACTTCAAGGCCCACACAACTATTATAGCTTCATCGATTATCTACCGTTAGCCCCGAGCCTCGACCTCGATGACCTACCTAGGCCAGATTCATACTTCCGATTCACGGCATTCTGGTTTGCTTATATCTCGATTTTCTATCAGTTCTAACGCATTTATCTCATTCACACTTAGCATCTACTGCTTAACAACTAGCATTAAAATAAGTTACATATTCTTAGAACCACATAATCAAATATAATTGTAATTACCATTTTCAAGGTAAACAAAGCATAAGCTACAACCTTACCACGCTTCATCAGTACACAACCCAATCCAATGCCTGAAGTGTCAAAATAGATAGAACCGGTGCTAAAGTTAGTCAATCCTTTTTGTTCGCAAGCATCAGTCCACTAAAACTTAGCTTCCTTTTGAGTCAACATTTTCAATGGTGCCAAAAGAGAAGAAAATCCCTCCATAAATCTCCTGTAATAACCTGCCAAACTAAGAATGCTACAAACCTCCGTCAGTGTCATGGGTCTAGGCCAAGTCTTTACTGCCTCAATATTTTATGTATCAACCCAGATACCTTCACCTGAAATAATATGCCCAAGAAAAGCTACAGAGTTCAATCAGAATTCACATTTTGAGAATTATTCATACAACTTCCCTTTTTGTAGAACTCTGAGAACAGTACGCAAATTATATGCATGCTCAGTCTCTGAACGAAAATATACCAATATATCATCAATAAATACCATCACGAACATATCTAAAAAGGGTATGAACACACGGTTCATCAAATTCAAGAATACTGCTGGGCATTGGCCAAACCGAATGACATAACACGAAACTTAAAGTGCCCGTATCTGGTCCTGAATGTTGTCTTCAGAGTATCCTTCTCCTTAAGACTTACCTGATATTACTCGGACCTCAAGTCTATCTTTGATAAACACTTGGCACCTTGCAATTGATCAAATAAATCATCAATTCTCAGGAGCATGTACTTATTCTTGATCGTCACCTTATTCAACTGTCTATAATCAATACACATCCGTAAGGTTCTCCCGACAGTTATGTACTAGGTCTGATAAAGTCTTTTTCAAGCAAGTCCCTTAGTTGTTCCTTCAACTCTTTCAGCTTCGCGAGTGCCATTCTATAGGGAGGAATATATATTATTAATTGGGTATCTAATAATATGTCAACATCAAACTCAATGTCTCACTCTGGCGGAAGACTATGAAGCTCATTGTGAAAAACATTGGGAAAATCATTAACAACATGGATAAATTGAATGGTTGGTGACTGTACTTTCACATACTGAACCCGAACTAAGTGATAAATATAGTGCTTTATGTTCATATTCCTTGCCTTGATATAGGAAATAAATCTACTTCTCGGCGATGCCATATTACCTTTCCATTCCAAAACAAGCTCCCCTTGAAATTGGAATCGGACCATCTTTGATCTACAATCAATGTTGGTATGACAAGAAGCCAACCAATCCAAACCAATTATAACATTAAATTCTACTATCTACCTCGATTAGTTCTGCTACTGTAGATCGACTATGAACTACTATTATACAATCTCTATATACTCTCCTAGCTATCACTAGGTCCGCAAAGGGTGTGGACACCTCAAAAGGTTTAACCAACGCAAGTTTTATTCTAAACTTACTAGAAACCACCGAAGTAACATATGATAAGGTGGAACCTAGGTCAATCAGTGCATATACATCATATGAGGAGACTGATAATTTACATGTAACAACATCAAGTGATGACTCCTGATCCTGTCGTCTTGCTAATGCATAAATGCGGTTCTGAGGACCGCTCGAGCTAGATGCTCCGTTTCTGCCCACGGCCGATTGGTTCTTGTGAACCTTGCCAAGGGGGGCGTACTGATGATGACAAACCAACTACAAATCTCTCTGGCTAAGCTATGCTTGCATCACCTCTCGTCGCATGATCCCTCATAACGTGGCTTGGATAACCACAAGTATAACAAACACCCAACCCTATATGGCACTACCTGGCATGGTGCCTACCACACTGGGCATATCGTGGCAAGGGCGGATCTGACTTGACTCACCCCTATACTGAGAACTTGAGGCCCTGGAATTTTTACCAGGCCCTGAATATGTGGAAAGATAAAATCTCTTACCTCCAAACGGAGGGGGTGCGCTAGCCGATGCTGGGCTGGATATTGTGGGTATTGTTGTCTCTGACCACCTCGAAACTCACCAAAAGGAACTGAAGACCTCGTTTACTTATTTTGGGCCCTATCATGCTCACGATCGGCCCTCTTCTTCTTCTTACGCTCCTTTACACCCTGAGTGTATGCCTGAATACGATAAATATCCATGTCTGGCTGAAGTGAGACATACATATAACCGTTAAGCAAGTGCGGCTCTAACCACATCACGAACCTATGAACCTGATCCTCCATCTTAGATACAATAGTGGGAGCATATCTAGCCAACGAATCAAACTGAAGACTGTACTCCCAAAGACCCATGTTATCCTGCTGAAGGGTCAATAACCTATCAACTCTGGCACGTCTAAGCTCTGGAGGCAGATAATGATGAAAAGAAGCCTCTGTAAACTCATGATATACTGCTGGAGGGGCATCCTCACCTTTGGAAAATTCCCAAGATTCGTACCAATTAACTGCAACATCTTGGAGTCTATAGCAAGCTAGCTCAACTGACTCAGTCAAAGTGGCCTTTATTACCCTCAAAGTCCTCTTCATTCTGCCCTAGTGAATACTAGAGGGTCCAAATTAATGAAATCACGAACCCTCACACTGATAGAACTAATTGCATGACCAATACCTACTTCCTGACGTCGAGCATGTGCGACTACTAATTGAGTTAGTAGCTCGATAACATCTCTCATTTCCTGACCTGGTGCATCTGGTTGAGGAGCTAGACGTACAGGGGCGGGTGCTGGAGCCGGTGCCCCTCGGAGCTCTTCTAGATAGTTTAGGGTATGTGAGCTCTAAGATGGAATCTCACTACGAGACTCTCCTAGAGCCCTGGTAACTCATGGAACTCGACTAGAAGTCTCACTAGCCACAGACTTGACCTTCTGGGCGGCTATAGTCTTTGGAGGCATCGCTGAAAACATAACATATCACTAGGAACATGAATTTCTATATCACACGATCTAAGATAAGAATGGAGGATAACATCCTATGTGTTTTTAGCCTCTTGTCTATAAGTTTAGTACACATAACACCCATAAACAAAGAGTTTACTAGACACGATCTGTAGACAACTCTAAGACAGAACTGCTCTGATATCACTTTTTGTCACGACCAAATAGATGGGCCATGACGAGTGCCCGAGTCCTACCTGTCGAACACCCTTAAGCAGGCGTCTAAGATATAAACATGAATAACATCTGTCAATATCCTGCTGAATTACGAGAATATCATACGTGACGGAAACCTGTCCAAAAGACATATATAAATATTAATGCGGAATACGGTAGGGCGAGCCGACAAGGCTACTATAAACAACTATATATCCGAAACTGGAAGCTGACAAGGCCACAAACTATCAAACTATACATAACTGTCTACAAATCCTATACAATATACAATTGTATAGGGACGGGATTGGGCCCCGTCATACCCATATATGTATACAAACATATCGTACAAAAATCGAATGCAACTCCGGATCAAATGGATCATAAGAACCTCTCATGGATCAAGGATCCTAAAAAGGGGGACCGTCAGCTTGTCTACATGCACATGCGGGCATGAAATGGAGGCCCCGAGAAATAGGGCGTCAGCACGAATAATGTACTGAGTATGTAAGGCATGAAAATCAATACATAAGATACATAGATGAAACATAAATGTTACACCCCATGTTTTCGTACGTGAGAGTACATCGTAAGTCAATTGTTGTAAGCTCAGAAATAAGATTCTATTTGATAGAATATAAAGTAAGTTAATCATGTTACATTGGAGGTTACAACTATTTAAGATCATGAATAACGAGTACAAAGAGGGTTGGAAAGCTTAGAAGCTAAACCAATTGAAGAAAATAAGTTTCGTCGAAAGTCGACGAGTTTGGAATGTTATAACATGTACTTTAGGGTGAGACTATTCATTACATGATAAGGAGGTTATGCTATGATTTAATTTTTATCGTATGATAGTTGTGTTCTACATTTTGAAGTCAAGCAAGTGGTGGAACAAAAGTTGGCAAAGGTCTTCACAAGCTACACTAATAATGTGCTTAAAATTAGGTCAAATGTAACTGAGATTTTCTCCAGATATACTTGGAAATAGGGGAGGATCTACCTACCAAACGGAATATCTATGAGTCTAGTTTCCAACGCATTAAACTGTTCATCGATACAACATAGGAGTAGAGATATATTTGCAATTTCCCGAGACTGCGCAGACATCATAAGTGACAAGTAGGTGGATCACTAGAGCTTTTTGAGAAATATATTTCATATATTATATGAGGTCTTATTGGGACATATTATATACCAAATTGAAGGTCTTGGAATGTATTTTCCAGCTCTCTTAATCGTTCATTCATACGACATCAGGATAAAAAGATATAAGCGTCGGAAGATGGACCAATCTAGGGTGCCAAGCTAGCACCTCTTTTACTTTTTCCAAGACAGATATATATGTGTCTTAGGTCGGATTTATCTTCATATTTAAGCATAAAACGAACAGAGAACTTCCATAAGCATAAAATCAAGCTATCTTCTAGGGTTTCAAAGAAGAATATCATCCCGGGCATGAAATCAAGAAGCAATAACATCAAAACGATCCCTACGACGTAAGTGTCATTATACCGCCTCTCCCTTTTCTTTGTAGTAAGAGTTTTTGAAGTTACTTCATAGTTAAGAAACTTATTATATCTGTATTTAAGTGCTTAAATATCAAGCAGGTTGATAAAAGTGTTTCCTAATAGTTAGAACTCACGGGACGGTGATCGGAAGCCGTGAGTTCGAGTTATTTGACTTGTAGCGGACTGTTTTGTGTTGTTGTTGGACTGTGTGTTTTACTATTGGTTTGTGGAGTTTTGGATGAGGAAGGGTGTGGATAAACACCATATAGATGTAGGGTTGTGAGATGGTCATTTGTTGTAACATTTCCGGGTCGTTTGACACGACTACGGTGGTCGTCTTATGTGTGAAGTGATTAGGTTGTGTGTTGATAGTTTTGGGAGGCTCAATATGATTATTATTATTGTTGTTGTTTGGGATGTTAGGTGATTGTTTTGACTTTTTTGATTCATATAAATAGGGGGGGTGCTGTCCGTTTCATCGTAAAATAGGTTGTGATCGATACATAATAGTTATGACGCTTAAAC
>MDKH01081757.1:0-55617 GCA_005239495.1 Nicotiana undulata
TTTTCTAACTTAGCTCCCGGGGGTCTAAAACACCCCCGAGCCCCCCGGGACCCCGTCCAAAAGAACTGGCAAGTCTGTATTCGTGATACAGACTTGCTCAAACTTCCGGAACATGAAAAACAACAACAAAACTCAAAATGCAACCCCAAAACCAAATTAATCAAACTTAAGAACTTTGAAATTCTAGAATTCATTACATTGCACCGAACGGGTCTATACTACTCAGAATGACCCCAAATTTTGCAGACAAGTCATAAATGACTATACGGAACTATTGCCAGTCCCGTAATTCCATTCGGACCCCGATAGCATGACGTCCCGTTCCAAGCCAAATTCTAAACTTAAGGAAATCCTGATTTCCATTTCGGGCGCCGAAACGCTCCCGGGTCATCAGAAACCCGAGCTGAACCTACGCCCAAGACGAAATCATCATACGGAGTTACTGGAGCTGTCAGAACTCGATTCCGAGTTCGTTTGCTCAAAATGTTGACCGAAGTCAACTCTGGCCAAATAGGCTAACCTTAAGGAACCAAGTGTTCCTAAACCATCCAATTCACTCCCAAATCCCGAACCACCCGCTCCCGCGAGTCATAAAGCACGAATAGCCGCTATGGAAGGTTTCATTTAAGGAAGTGGGACCCTAACACGAAAAACGACTGGCTGGGTCGTTACACTTCTAATCTCTCTCATGAGGCCTGGAAGCCTCCTCATACCACTCATAAGGCCTGGAAGCCTCCTCACATCACTCATAAGGCCTGGAAGTCTCCTCACAATACTCATAAGGCCTGGAAGCCTCCTCACAATACTCATTAAGCCTGGAAGACTCCTCACATCACTCAGTCAGACACTCTCAGTTAGCCCTTAGGCCATAAACAAACCGGGTTCTCGACCCAAAATCAGTGTTTCATTTCCTTCAATAAATAGTATCAAAATACTCTTAGTGTCAAAAAAATTTATCAGGAAAAATACTGAGTGTAATTCGCAACATATCAAGTGAGGAAACATAGTAAAAACAGTCCCCCAAGGGGTAAACAGATCGGCACTAGGCCCCAAACACGGCTTACAGCCCAAAACATATCATAATATATAAATAATAATTAAGCATAAGCTTAGAAATCGGTTTCACAACTCAATAGTTGCCTAAGTAGGGAATATATCTCCAAAGTTTCAATCCTCCAAAACCCGTGAAAGGGTGCATAGTCCGGGGTTTCATACCCTCATGACAGGATTTAAAGACATTACTTACCTCAAACTAGCCCGGAAACTATTCCGCAATACTCTTGCCTCTCGAACCCACTTCTGAATTCTCCAAATCTACCAAGTTCAGATTTTTATCATTAGTATATGCTTAAGGAACAAATTTCAATTCAAAATATCGAATTGAACTCAAAAATCCGAAACCGGTCAAAACCCGACCCCCGGTCTCGCTTCCCGAAACTCAGAAATTTTTATACCAAAATGGTCTTTGTCCTCTCACGAGTACGTACATATAAAGAACACCAAAATCGGAGTTCGTTTGACCCCTCAAATCGATCCCTAAAGGTCTCATAATCTCATGCCTTAACCCCCACATTTTCCTACTGATTTTCATGGATTTAACACTGAGGTTACGTTCTATAATCACCCATAAACGAGTTTTAAGGTAAAAAACACTTACCTCTATGAAGAACACTGATTTCCCTCTTCAAATATCACCTCAAAAGCTTCTTCCCGTTCAAAAATTGGTGTAAAAGTGGGTTATGGTCGCAGAGGATTTATTATTATTTTTTTATACTGTCTAGAATTTTTTTGCGGTACTGTTCACCCGAGATTACCTCTATAGAGTTCTCTCTCACTTTTCTTCTCTGTGTTCTTGGATTCTTCTTTTTTTTTTAAGTTATCCACGGTTGAAGAAAGAATTGGAAAAGTAGGGAAGGGGACGCAGGGGTTGTATAGGCGGCTGAAGAGTTAAAATTCTTTACTCTTTGCGATCGCATTGACCCAGCTGCGATCGCATTTAATGGGAAGCTGGGCAGTGTGTTCTTAAACGGGACTTAGTCCCATTTTAGCCATTCTTTCTTCACTTGTGGCGATTTTGGGAGCTTTCAAAGAGAAGATTTCACCTAGCAACTGAGAGGTAAGTGATTCCCACTACAAATTAAGTTGAATACTTGAATTTTAGGGTAGATTAACACATTAATTAGTGGTAATTCAGGGGTTAGAGTAAAAACCTAGGGTTGATGAATTTTAGGGAATTCAACACTTTTCTACCGTGAAATCATACAAAAACTATATAATAATAATCCTTAGGTTATGGGTGAGTGATTTCTTCAAACATTTTCGGAATCCGAGCATGTGGGCCCGGAGGTGTATTTTGGGATTTCTTCAAGAATAGTGAATTTACTAAATAAGTAGGATAATTTCCATACTTTGAGCATGCATTGACATATTTATATATCATTTGACTAGTTTCGAGTCCTCGGGTGTAAAGTTTGGAGTTTCGGGCGCGTTCTTGACCCGGGAAGTAGGTTCTACGCGATGTGAGTCTCCTTTCCAACTTTGTAAGAGGGAATTGTCCCCATAGGTAAATTGTAAATGACTAAATGTCCTTATTTGCGGGGGCTACACACGCATAATGTGACTAGAGTCCGTGTGTAGCTACTATTATTCTATGTCGGGTAGTCTTTAGGACTCACAATCATGCTTTTACGTGTTTTACCGGTATCCTTACATGTACTTCTATTATGTAATATCCTTGAAATTTCGTGAGAATAGTAGGAAGTATTACGTAAATTTAAATGCTTAAATCCCTGCTTCGAAGCATGTTTCCCTGAATTATTCCTGAATTTCCTTATAACATTATGTATGTTTATGAGAACTCGAGTCACATGTATGATTCGTGAGCGGGGTAGCCTTATATTATGTTAACCGCGTCGCATGATCGATTCGCGAGCGGAGTAATAGATGCATCTATGGTTCGAGCAGTTCAACCCCCAACAGTGCACATTTAAATTTTGCACCGCTTCGGCCGTACGCCTCGGCATATTATATGCTATGTGTTTGATTGAAAGTCTTATTATTATTCTTACCAATTTAATTGTTTTGTGGGGAAGGAAACTTGTTTTTATTAAATATTTTTACTTGGCACTTGCAGGTAGATCGTTATCTTTATACACTGATGCTCCGTGTCTACTTGCTTTCCATAAATGTTAATCCTGTCTAGATTTACTAAATCATATCATCGATAACAACCCTAGTGAGTAACACGTCTACCTTTTGTCACTACTTCTTCGAGTTTAGACGGGATACTCACTAGGTACATTTTTGTTTATATGTACTCATACTACGCTTCTGTACTTAATTGTACAGGTTCTGAGGTTGTTGCACCTCGGCACTATTTCGGTGTCCGTCGTTGGGAGTACTATTTGGACCCGACTACACGGTGAGCTGCTCCTCTTGGCGTTCCTCAGCAGCACTGTGGAGTTTTCTACTATATTTTGGGATACTCCTGCCTATTCTTTTCAGATAGTAGTACTTCTATTTTTGTCTAGCTTTGTATATTCTCCTAGTTGCATGTGGACTTGTGACACTAGGTCTTGGCACACGTAGATGACTCGCTAGTATTTTGCTACTCTGTTTATGCTGGAAAACGATTTTTGAGTTACTTTAAATCAATTCGCCTCACTTCCTCACTTTCATTAAAGGACTTCTTAATTTAAAACTGGACAAGTATTTGAACATCTCATTAATTTAAGTAATTTCGTTAGCAAACTAGTGTTAGCTTGCCTGACTCCGGTGTTGGGCGCCATCACGACTTGAATTGGAATTCGGGTCATGACACTAAGGGACACTTGTGGAATAGTTATGACTTAAGGAGGATGACTTTGAGGATGATTAGAGCAAGGAATTATTGGTTGTGTGTTTTATTCCACCTTAGTGATGTAGGGAGGTTGTGGAATGACTGAGGTTCGATATTCTTCTATGGATGTAGTGTGCTAGGGAAAGGATTCGCTCAGTTGTATCTTTTTGGAGAACTCAGGTGCTAATGGAGCACTATATTTCTGGCATGTTTAGCTCTGTATTCGGGTCTATGTTAGAGTGGATGAATCTAATAAAGGTTCTAATGGGTTCAAAATTCACTATGTGGTATCTAAATATTTCTGGATTTGTGTGTGACTAAGGATTTGATATTTGCATTGGATTGTGAAAGAGATTGAAGTATTTTTATATTATTATCAATTCTGCGATGCAGTGGTTTAGAGATGGAATAAACAACTTTGAATTTATTGAAGGTCTCTTCAGAGCAGACGTTTCGGCTTGACATACTATTGGGTGCGGCCTTAGAACGACGATGTTTCATGTTGAGGTCATTGTTTTGATTGAGGTTCATAGTGTACTCGGAAAGAGTAGTGTTTCCTTGGAGGTGGGTCATGAGTAATTTGAAGAATAACAGCGTCTTGGGTCAGTATGGTGATAGAGATTACTGGATCCTTTTGTATGATAGGGTTTTGCATGCGCTTTGTAACAAGACTTTTAGGTTGACAGTCTACGTGACTAGGTTGAAATAGAGAGAATCATCTCTGGTGGTTTGGTTATGTGCAAATAGGTTCCGAAGAGTTTGCGATGGTTTTGACCATGACTTTCGGTTGATGTCTTCTACAAGCACGGGAAGTTTGTTACGTGTTGTGATTTTCTCCTGAATTGAGTTAAGCGTAAGGTTTCTAGTTGATGTAGCGTGTATTTTATTCGTAATTCAAAGTTCATAATGATATTCTTGTATTTTCATATGATAGCATAAAAGATGCGAAGAGCTGTGTGAGAATGGGATTGGATGGAAAAGGTTGCAATTCAGTTTTGAAAGGAAGATCATATGTACTAGATAACATGAGAGATTTTATATGTTTAATAGAATGCTAGAAATTTCTTGGATCGCTTGAGGAGAGTGTGTGATACATAAGACACATTATGTATTTATTCGCAGATGCTTGGCTATTACTACGAAAATCGCATGGTGATTTATGGTGCTTAG
The DNA here is from genome assembly GCA_005239495.1 of Nicotiana undulata. Taxonomy (NCBI): domain Eukaryota; kingdom Viridiplantae; phylum Streptophyta; class Magnoliopsida; order Solanales; family Solanaceae; genus Nicotiana; species Nicotiana undulata. The sequence goes on from MDKH01081757.1 coordinate 5,009, forward strand.
GATTTGCTACTTGGTGCGGAGATTTATAGAAATATTTCTCATGATGTGATTGTGTATGCGTTGTTGCACCCTATTTTTCTAAAGGTATACCTAGGGTACCGATTTTATTCCTAAGTAATTTTCTTTATCGGCCCGCTAACTGGTGATATTATGGGTAAGGATTCTTGTTCTTCTAAGAGGAAGGTGGTAGGCACCCCTTAGAATCTACCTGAGGTAGCTCCATAGGATTTAGACTAAGTGTGGGATCAATTATTTGTAAAGGCTTTGACTAGTGATAAGGAATGTTGCTTACTATATAACTAACTATGGTATTGATAGAGAGAATATGAGTTTATGAAGAGGTTTATAAGATATATTGAAGAGTTTTGAAATTTTTACATAAATGGTCAATATTGTTATAAGTTTATATATATATATATATAATTCTAAAGGTACGTTTGTTAAAACGTATATCTAGAATTTACTTTCGATTCAGAGGGTTTTTAAAGAAGGGGTTATTCACCGAAAAATTCCTTAAGGGCGACAGTTTCTTGAAATTCGGATTTTTGCCTTTAAAAATGAAGCTGAAATTTAATTTCCTCTTTTGGAATAGAGTTTCTATTGTGCTAAGTTCTGGATTTTTAAAATCTCTTAAGGAAAGGAAAGATGAGTGAAACACAATAATAATTCATGGACAGAATATAATTAGTCAATTAAGGATCTACTTCTAACTAATTTTTCTTTTAATCCTATGTTTTTTAAGGCTTTCCATACTAAAACATGAAAGAAAAATATGTTTTCTAATATATGAGTGATATATACGCGAGAGATAAACAACAATAGAGACATAATAAATACAATTAACATTAAACTAGTAGAAGTAGTAAACTAAATTAACGAGATAATAATAATGATAAAGGAGTTCAGGGAAAGAGGACTGGACTCTGTGATTGGGGCTTTAGAAGGCAAGCCCAGCAGCGTAGAGACGCAGATACAAGCTGACTTTGGATTCCTCGATGAGATGCAATAAAGCTGGAGCTAGGCCTGAGTTCATCATGAACTCAGTGGACCAAACAAATGTACATGTGAAAGAATAAGAAAGTCATTAGACATATATCTAGTATATTAGCATATTTTAACTACAGATCATTCTTGGATGTACATGACAAATACATGAACAATTAATTAAAGCAAGAACAAAATTAATATGGTAGAGAAAATTACATATTAATTTGATGACTTTACTTAGCAAATAATTCACATTGGAAGCCTTTCATTATCATTAAACGCTAAAACCTTAAAGAACTGAATGTGTCAATAAATGAAGAGCTATGTAGGGAACCCCACTCGAGGTCGATACTCCCTCTGGATCCCCTGATACTTCAAAGTTTCTAAGGGACTCAACACTCAGGGCAATGCTTGTGCCGGGGAGGGAAGCCCTACCTAGATTCAAACTCAACTCCCAAATACCCTTAATCACCAACCACATTTTTTCCTTACTAGTTTAAGTGCCAGTGAGGCCCTTCTAATGCAAACTAAGTACTAAAGTATTACTTATCACAAAATATATGCTTTTCACTAATAACACAAGAGAGTACAGATTACTCTTAATACTAAATAGGGAACCATATATCAAGGAGACCTAAAAGGGGAGGGGCTGAGTTCAGAATACTCAGAGATACAAAGAGGTTTCATAATCACTAAGGCATAATCAACTTGGTTCTGTAATATGGTAAACATGTTTCAATTCCAAAAACGATCAATTGACTATAACTGTATGTCTAAATCCTACTTTACTGAAATTCAACAGGGGCTCAAAGAGATTAAGGATAGGGATGTATTGCACATATGTGTGTGAAGATCTCAACTGACTATGGAACAAACAAACTTAGTTGTGAAACAATTACTAACTGCCTTTATCCAAGCAAATCATGACTTTCACTGAGAAGAGGAAGATAGTTTAACCTTACAAAATATATATGCAACAAAGATTCATGAGAAGAAGACAACTTCATGCAAATAATATAGTTTCCTATGCCCACGACATGTGAGCATAATCATGAGAAACTTATAGTGATAGCCCAAAAATTAACCTGAGAGTCAGTGGATAAAGATACAAAGAAGAGAAACATCTAAACACTTGGATTGTTTCAACTTATTTAGGTGATATAGGCATATTGAATTTTAGAATTATATCAGCTTAGATTACCAAATAATGAAATCAACCATAAAACAAATAAGGTGCAGGGAAACAAGTTGAAATCTCAACAAAATCATTAGTGAAGGGAAAGGTATGAAGTTTAGATAAGCATGATTGATTTAGCGATAATGACAGAGTGAGGACTATAGTGGTAACTTAGAGGCAATTTTACAAAAACATAGGCAGACAAGAAAGGATTTAGACATTGTAAGTTCAAACTTAGGGTCAAGAAGCAGGGGAAGATAAGTCATCTTAATCACATCCTCAGGTACTAAACTCAACTTCAATGTTCACAAAATTACAGAGGTGTAGCGAGACTAAGATAAGTTTGCTGCGAGTTAATGGAAATTATGAAGCTTCATACCAAATATAACGACCAGACCTGTCGTTTTGAGATCCAGCGCGTCGTACAGCAGTTGGGGGTCATGAACAACTTCATTTCGGGTATTGTGACTTGTGTGTATGGTCAGAGTTGAAATTCAGGAGGTTCGGAGTTAAATTGAAAGGAAAATTCTCATTTCAGAAGCCGTAAGTTGAAGAAATTGAGTAAGACTGGAATTTTGAGTAAACGACCTTGAAATCAGGATTCGAAGGTTCCAGCAAGTTTGTATGATGATTTCAGACTTGGGCGTATGTCCGGATCAGAATTTGGATAACCCGGGAGCGTTTCAGTGTATATTGTAGAAGACAGCATTTTGAAGAAATTTCCTAAGTTTGGCTTGAAGCGCATTTTAATGACATTGATGTCCGTTTGGGATTTCTAGCCTGGGAATAGCTTCGTATGATGATTCTAGAGTTGGGAGTGCAATCGGAAGTGAATTCGGATGTCTGGAGGTCATTTTTGAAGTCATTTGGCTAAAGATAGAAATTTGAAGATTTTTGAGAAGTCTGACCGAGAGTTTGACTTTTTGATATCAGGGTCAAATTCCAGTTCCGAAAGTTGGAGCAGGTTAGTAATGTCTTATATGACTTGTGTGCAAAATTTGGGGTCAATCGAATGTGGTTTGATAGGTTTCGGCATCGGAGGTGAAAGTTGGAAATTTCAAAGTTCATAAAGTCGAGTTTTTATGCGATTCGTGATTCCGACAGTGTTTAGGGTGATTTGAAGCCTCAAGCAAGTTCGTGGGATGTTATGGGACTGAGTCGTGTGTTTGGACGGTGTCCCCGGGGCCTCGGGTGTGTTTCGGGGTTGTTTCGGACCACTTTTCTCTATTTTGTTGTTGCTGGTTTTCTTGTGTTGCTGGTGTTCTATGCGATCGCAGCCTTAGCTATGCGATCGCGAAGAAGAAAAATGAGGGGTCTGAGTCTTGGCTTATGCGATCGCGGCCCCGTGGGTGTGATCGCGAAGAAGAAAATTGGAGGGCTGCTGGATTGGCTTACGCGATTGCAGGAAGTGCAATGCGATCGCGGAGAAGGCTAGGGTTGTGCTAAGCGATCGCGAGGCTTAAGATGCGACCGCGGAGAAGGATTTTGGGGCAGCTGTTTATTGGCTTCCGCGATCGCGAAGGTAATTTTGCGATCGCGGAGAGGAAAGGTCTGGGCAGTGTTGTTTAAAAACGGGATTTTGGAATTTCCTTCATTCATTTCATATGCTATGGACGAATGTGGAGAGCATTTCAAGGGGGATTCCATCAAGCTTCAGAGGTAAGTTGCTTCTACTCATTTCTATGATTAAATACAAGATTACTACATAAATTTTGTATGAGAAATTGAGGATCTCTTGAAGGAAACCTAGAATTCGATAAATTGGGTTTAACAACGAATTGAGCTTAATTAATGAAGTAAATTGTATATTTGAGTTAGTAAAGTTATGGGTAGAATTTATCTTCGAGAAATTTCGGAATCCGCGCACGTGGGCCCGAGGGATTTGGTCAATTCCTTGAGCGGAGTTGGGAAATTATATAATCTGAATTTTTAGCAAATATTAGAGTATATTTTCATTGAATTTCCGTTATTTGGTAGTTTTGGGACGTCGTGCATCCATTGGAGTCGTCATAGAGGCTTGGAAGTCGGGTATGGATCTTCGGAGCGAGGTGAGTCTCCTTTCTAACCTTGTAAGAGGGAATTGTCCCCATAAGAGTTCTATGTGCTGTGTGTAACTGTTTGTGGAGGCTACGTACGCACCAAGTGACGAGAGTCCGTGCGTTGCGACTATTATTGCTATGTCCGGGTAGTTAGGCCCCACATCATGATTTGTTTTCTACTCGTAATGAACTATATGTTATGAGCCCTTATTATATGTGTAGTTTTTGTTTCTCTGACATTTATGGAATTTAAATAATAGAAAATAAATTATTTTACGGAAAGTAATATAAAACGGAATTGTGCCATGTCGTGAAATTTTAGGGCCACAGCATGCCTTATACTCTTTCTTTCAAATGACATATATGCTACGAACTCATGATTTTGCGTAATATTGCTTTTCTCTGAGACTTTATGGAAATTGTGGAATTGAAAGGAATTGGTTATGTAAAGTAAGTTTTATATGTTATGTGCATGTGACCGCTTCGCAATTTACATTCTGCGAGCGATGTGTGATTTCCCCCACTCTCATGGGAGCGGGTTGTACGCCACGGCGGATTGAAAGATGCACTTTTGGGACGGGCCGATCGATCCTCAGAAGTGCACAGAGATGATATAATTGAGAATGCACTTTTGGTACGGGTTGTTCGATCCTCGGCAGTGCATGGACGAAGTTATACTATGTTATGATATGGTTACATTGAAAGACGCACTTATGGTTCGGGCCTTTCGATCCTCAGCAGTACGCAGACATGACTATGGTAAGCATGGACTTTTGGGATGGGCCGGTCGATCCTCGGTAGTGCATAACTATTTTTTCCTTATGACTCCGGGCGGTTGTCTTATTCCTGTGTGCGCATGATTATTTGTCATTGTTTCATGGTTATTGACTTGTATTGGATATTTGGGGAAAAGAAAGTGGCCATTGTTATCGTCCCAGTTTTTACTTGGATTTCTGTGCTTTATACATAATTGCTACTCGTTGTCTTACATGTCTTCTGCTTTTATTCATTTTATCATTGTTATATCGTATTGTTGGACCTTAGTGAGTGTCAAGTCGACCTCTCGTCACTACTTCTTCGAGATTAGACGGGATACTCACTGGGTACATATATGTATATGTACTCATGCTACGCTTTATGTGCATTGTGTTGCACAGGTACCTTTATAGTACAGTGATCGATTTGGGGACTTATACGAGCTGCATTCATCCAGAGGCATTCCACAGCTGCCGGAGTCTCCCTTCTGTGTACTTACATTTTATATTTATTGCCTTTGTCCAACTTTTTTTCGGACAAGCGTTGTATAATTGTATAAATTATTAGAAATTGCTCATGGACTTGTGTCACCGGGTTCTGGGGATGTCTTGGTATTTCTGTTTTTGAATTAAGTTGGTTTCTTGCCGTATTTAAATTACGAAATTTATTTATTTAATAATGAAAATGCAAGAAGAGGCTTCGATTCTAAAATGTTAAACAGGAAAGTGTTCCAACTGATTAAGGGGTCGGCTTGCCTGACAGTGGTGTCCGGCACCATCACAACCCATAGATTTTGGGTCGTGACACCAAACATAAACACATAAGAGGTTAGACATGGATACTGTAAGAATATTCAAGACGGAGATTAACAAGTATCATTTATGACTCAATCGATTATCCCTTAAGGAATAATAAACAGAACAGGTGAAACATAAGCAATCGTTAAATTACCAAATCATAAATATCAACATGTTGACCACACATAGAATATTTACAATCTATAGAACATAACTTCACATATCCAAAACATTCAAAAAGATAAACATAAGAGAAAAAGGAGGGAGAGATGATGACCTTCTCAAGGGTAGCAGACCAAATGAATTCCTTTGTTGCTCAACATCCCAGAACTTTGAAGGTTGGACAGCAAAAGAAACTCGGCAAAAGAGAGGAAAACAGTAAGATATCTAAGACCAGGAACCCTAATGTTCTTAGTGTTTTTGCACTTAATGTGTTCAGTGTTAGGTTTTCTTAGTGTGTATTAGGTGAGAGAATTGAAGCCTGCTTTTATAGTGGCATTCAATGCCTCTAGAGTTTTAGATTTCGAATTAAGATAGTGGAGAGTGACGATGAGTTGATGATGAGAGCATAGTCGTGTAAAATCAGAGAGAACATAGAGGAATTCCGTGTTTGAGTTTACGTTAGTGGACATATATGAGAGGCTGAACGTTGAAGCACAAGAAAACACCTGTCAGAAGCCTAAAACCCAGAGGTCATTGCATTTGACCTCTAGGTGTCAAATATTGATGATGAAGCTGGTTAACATCTCCTGCTTTCTTTAATTTGAAAGGACAAAAGAAGAAATCAAGCGAAGTTGAAGTTTCACCTTTTGGGTTCGATTTCTTCAGTTAGGGTTTGGAAATCGAAAGGCAAAAATATTAAGAACGACATGACTAAGAGTGCATGAACAGAAGGAACAACCGTGTATGCCATGGATTTGAAAGGTCAGTTCGCGATTTGAAGTTTCATCTCCGAGATTAGGGTTTGGGTTTTGGGAGATTTGATTTTTTGTCATGCATTAGGCAAAGGTTCAGCGGGAATCCTAGATATGGAAGACAAACAAGATGATTTGAGGTTTATTTCATGACCATGCACTAATTTGTGCAATGTCTGTTGATTGATGGCATTAAGGCAGATGAAAGAAAAGAGACAAGAAAGGGAAAAAGGGCGGTTGCACGGGTAGGAAATGATTTAGGGTTTCTGAGGTATTGGGTGTCTCTAAGGCTAAGGTCAAGGAAAGGGATCTAGACCGTTGGATCATTTCATCAACGACCCTGATAAATCGAGGTGTTACATATTTTGGAAAATCAATTTCGGGAACTTACGGGGACCCTTGGATCTGTGTGATCCAACGGCTGAGATAATTTCTGATAGTGGGTCGAGATTAAATGGAAAATAAGGATAATTTGTGACCGTTGATGATTTTTATAAACGACTCATATTTCTTGTGTTTGTTTTGTGAGTGGGATTAGCGGGTGACGTGGCACGCTCTCGTTTGTTCAATGAGAATGGCATGGATTGCCAAGTTGGAAAAGGATTGGGTGTTAGGATTGGGTTAAGTCCGACTTGGGCCTTGTATTCGAGCTGGTTTAATTTAGGGAATATACACTTCACTTTTAATGAAGGAGTTACAATTGTAGCCTTTCGGTTTTTAAAACTTTTAAAGTAAAGTAAAATAAAGTTAATAATTTCAATAAAATGTGGTGAAATTATAATTACTATATGTTACTTATTATTTTAATTAATTATCTCTAAATGACACATATTTAAAATTATAGTACAAATTTCAAAATATTAATATAGTAATCTAATTTATTAGAATTTAAGGAGTAATTTTGTCCATTTATAAACCTATGTAATGTATATACAAAAGTTATTTTTATAATTGTAATTACACAATATTAGTACTATGTGATTAATTTTGAAACTAATACTTAATTAATTTATAAAAATAGATAGTCATTTATAGAAAAATACTTTTAAAATATTGATTGTAAATTGTTAAGCGTGAATAAATTAATTTTCAAAGGGAGGGTCAAAATTAGCCATCAACATGTGTGATGTGGCAGTCACCTAAGTGGGGAAGTTATTGATCAGGTATGAAGATTTTATATCGTTGAGGCTTAGAGATTGGATTCTCGTAGAGGCAGGCTATCCCTTGATTAGGGGCTGTGGAAGTGTGTTCAGGCTTTGACAGCCGATTGTGTGTGTCATGGATAAAGTCATTGTGGAGTATTATGTTAGTCATGCCTGCCTTTTTTTAGAGTATTGTGTTATCCATCTCTCCATGGTTATGTTTATGCACTTTACGTTCTTGTTGTTGATACACATGTTCTTAGTGAGTGATGGCTCGTTAGGTATCCACATGTGGGATGATATGTTCTGATTGGGTTCTGTGCCGCAAGTAAGTTATGTTGAATACTATTCTTTGTGTTTAATTCATGTGTTTTGTTTGATGCTATAAGGTCATTATGGACAAATGACTAAGCCTGTGAATTTCATATTGGTGATGACTTTTTACACTTCGAGAGTTTGAATTTTACGAGAATGGTTGCTTGAGATACTAAATGAATAAAAATGCTTGATTATCATTTTGGTGTACAATACGATCTTGAGCCTTGGGTGTGTAATGGATGTTTCAGATGTTCATCGGTGGAATGAAACATATTCTTACAGTCTGGGAATGATTTTAGACTCGGGAAGATCAAATAATTACATAGTTGTTGTATTTATGGCAAGAACATAGAGAGATGTCAGATATAAGGTTATATGGGGGTCTATCTCTGAGAGGGTAAGAAGCTACGTGATATCTTACGAGGTTCCTATAAATTATCTCTTTCTATCCAGTGGGATGTTTGTAGTGTGATTTTGGTCTGGATTGCTTGAGGAAGATGAAACAACTTTCATAGAGTTGAGCATGAATTTTGTTTGATAATTTTGGATGTGTTATGGTTAGTGTAGAATGACCTTAGGTGAGATTGAACTGAGTAACATCGTGAGATAATGTTATTCAATGAGTAGAAATCATTGCAGGTCCTTGGATTAGGTGATTGTGGCATAAAACCAACAGGGGGAGTCTACCATTAACGATTGGATCGCATGGTTATGTGATGTTATATATCCTGGACTAAGGGACGCATGTGGATTAGTTATGACTTAAGGTGGATGACTTCGAGGATGATTAGAGCAAGGATTTTTTGAGTGCGTGTTTTATTCCACCTTAGTGACATATGGAGGTTGTGGAATGACTTGGGTTTGATATTCTTCTATGGATGTATGTGCAAGAGAAAGGATTCGCTCGGTAGTTTCTTATTGGAGAACTCAGGTGCCAATGAAGCACTAGTTGTTTTGAATGTTTTGCTATGTATTCAGGGCTAGGATAGAGTGGATGACTCTCGTGAAGATTATAATAATTTCAAGATTCACTATGTGGTATCTAAAGATTTCTGGATTTGTGTGTGACTAGGGATTTGAGATTTGCATTGGATTGTGAAATAGACTTGGAGTGTTTCTATATTATTATCAATTCTGCAATGCAATAGTTTAGACATGGAAGAAACAACTTCAAATTTGTTGAACGTTTCTTCATAGCAGACATTTAGGTTTGAGGTACTATTGAGCGCAGCCTTAGAACAACAATGTTTCATGTTCGGGTCACCTGTGATAGTTTTGATTGAGGTCCTTCCTGGGAAATATTAGTGTTGCCTTGGTGGTGGGTCATGAGTTATTTGAAGAAGTTGGGTTAGAACAACAACGACTTGGGTTACCATGGTGATAGATATAATTGGATCCTTTGTAATGATAGGGCTTTGCATGTGCTTTGTAATAAGAATTTTAGGTTGACATTCTGCGCCATGTTGATATAGAGGGAATCCGTTATGGTGGTTTGGTTATGTGGCAATGGGTTCCAATAAGTTTGCGATGTCTTTGACCATGATTTGCAGTTTATGTCTTCTACTGGTATGGGAAGTTTGTTACGTGTTCTGATTTTATCTTGAATTGATTTAAGCATGTATCCTATTTGTAATTCAGTGTTCATAATGGGGTTCTCATATTTTCATATGATAGCATAATAGATGCGGAGAGCCGTGTGAGAATGGGATTTAATGGACAATGTTGCAATTTAGTTTTGAAAGGAAGGTCATATGTACTTGACACAATGAGAGATTTGGATGTGTAAGAGAATGCTAGAACTTTCTTGGATTGCTTGAGGAGAGTGTTTGTTGCAGAAGACACATTATGTATTTATTTTCGAATGCTTGGCTATTACTACGAAAGTTACATAGTGATTTATGGTGCTCAGGATTTTCTACTTGGGGCGGAGATTTATAGAAGTATTTCTAAGAATGTGATTGTGTATGCTTGATATGAAAGTCACCTAAGTGGGGAAGTTATAGATCAGGTATGAAGATTTTATATCCTGGAGGCTTAGAGATTGGATTCTTGTAAAGGCAGGCTTTTCCTTGATTACAGGCTGTGGAAGTGTGTTCATACTTTGACACACATTTGTATGTGTCATGGACATAGTCATTGTGGACTTTTGGAAGGCTATTTACCTACTTTGGAAGGATATAAATCCGTTTGGAGGCCCATTGATAGGCCTAGGAGAATGTGTAGGTTTGGTTTGTGTACTCATTGAAGCATTTTGCTAAGGGTATGTCATCTGGTATAATGGATCTTATTCATTTCGTGATCTATTTCATGTGGTTTTATCTAATTCTTTGATAGGTTGTGAGACTGCTTGTTATTCATACGCATTGGTGTAGTCCTGTTTAAGCCTTGTGGCGATATATGAGCGAGATGGCTCTTGAGATGTTGAATTGCCATTGCATCTTAGTCATTCTTTCTTTTTTATAGAGTATTATGTTATCTGTCTCTCCATGATTATTTTTATGCACTTTACGTTCATGTTATTGATACACATGATCTTAGTGAGTGATGGATCGATGGGTATCCACATGTGGATTTGTATGTTTGGATCGGGTTTTGTGTCGTAATGGAGTTATGTTGGATACATTTTTTGTGTTTAATTCATGTGTTTTGTGTTCCCCTTTGTGGGAAGGGTTCATATCATTATTCCTTTACCGTTATACTAGTTAAACGTGTTGGATAGCTCTCCCTTTGATTCACTTTCTATTATTGGTCATACTCGAGTTATTTCTTTGTTTGGAACACATTGTGTTGTATGAGGTTGTAGATGGCTTTTGATGTGGCTTGTCGGTCGAGAAATTTGTACTGGGCAAGATGAGGTTATTGGACCTAGGATTTTTGCAATCGTCTTTGTATAAGGTATGTTTGGAAGAGGACTACCAATATTCAATTCGAAATTTGGCAATGGTTCTTGTCGGGCAAAAGAAAATCCATGACTTGTCGATTTGACGGGTGATTATGAGTTTCTACATATTTCCTTCATCATTAGTAGTGTTTCAAAAGTTGAGCATAGGGTTTTATTATATATGAAGTATGTAACCGGTACCCGATTTGATAATGAGCAATTATTGCAGGTAGAAGATATGATTATGGACGTATGAGGTATGTGGTACATCGAATGGTTACATATCATAAGTACACTTATGGTTAATGGAGCTTGTCGATATTGATTGAGTGTACACATACAAGAATCGAATCTGAGAGGGAATTCTAGATGTTGGAATTATTTTCTAAGGCTTATAGGCTAAGATTTAAGGTAGAGTCTTAAGTCAAGAATGTGTTAATAGGTTTATATGGATTGAGGTGGTATCATATCACTCGGGGGTTGTGCATGATGAGCTTATATTGTTGTTTGACGACATTGGGAGGATTCTTGGCACGTTCGAGGACGAACATATGTTTAAGTGCGAGAGAATGTAACAACCCGGTTGTTTACGCTTTAGCATTCAACTTGGTGGTTTGATACTTTGAGTACCTTCATATGATGCATTACGACTTGCGTGCATCATTAGTTTTGGTTTTGATAGGTTCAGAGTGGATTAGGGAAGAGTGATATTTAATTTGGAAGCTTTAAGTTGGAAGAGCTGACCAAGGTTTGACTTTTAAATGAATGACCTCGACATTGGGATTTGATGATTCCAATTGGTTCGTTTGGTTACTTAGGACTTAGGCGTATGTTCTGATTTGGATTCGGATGTTTCTAGAAGGCTTTGGTCGTATTTGCTGAAAGTCATCAATTTGAAGGGTTAGAGAGTTTATAGGTTAGAGTGGAGTTGACTATCTAGATATCAAGGTCTGGTTGGTGTTCCAAGACTTTGGTTATGTTTATTTAGTGAATTGGAACTAGTGTGCAAAGTTTGGTTGTGATCTGGAATATCTAAGAGTTATTCAGACCTGTTTGGTGAAGCTTGAGGGTTTGAAAGTTAAGAGAAGGATTTTGATCTTCGATTCTTGGTTTTAATGTTATTTTCAGTTTTTTGAGCCCTCGGATAAGTTTGGATAAGGTATTGTGACTAGTTTCTATGGTTGGACAGGGTCTAGGGGGCCTCAAGTTTTATTCGGGGTGGTTTCAAATCAATTTGTTTGAGTTTAAAGTAATTGATGTGATGGTGTGTTGCAGTGCATCGAGATCGTGGACCAAGGATAGCGATCTCAGAGAAGGAATTGGCTGGCTGGCATTTGGTCAAAGAGTTACAGTGGAGCCAACAGAGTTTTGACTTTCGTGTTCGGGTAGGTGCTCTCACGTTCGCGTAAGACTGGGCAATGTTGTCATCGTGTTTGCATGGATGGCTTCTCTTTCGCAAAGTGTAGATGGGCCTGGAGGCTATTTGGCTTCGCGATCGCGGTGGTAGTGCCAAGATCATGAAGAGTAATGTGTAGACTTTATAAGTTGTAATTTCGGGATTTTGCTCATTCGTTCATATTTTGAGCCCTAGACTTCAAGATGAGGAGATTTTGAAAAGCAATTTCAATACTACATTGAGGGTAAGTAATTTTCACTTGTATATATAAATATATATTGTCACGACCCAAATTCCCAACCCTAGGGATCGTGATGGCGCCTAACACCACACTTGCTAGGAAAGCCAATGTTAGAACTTATTTATTTATTTTCTAATAAAGTTTACTTAATCATAACAGAACAATTTAAAAATATATACTGAATCTAGAACCTTCCAAGGAATAACTTCATAAACAATAATAATAACCAGGGAATTTAGTCGAACCACGAACTAAATATATAACTATAAGACTACCCCCAGGATCTTGTGTTACAATTCACGAACTACTAAGAATACTACAAATAATGGGCTGAAAGAAATATGAATCTGTTTTGAAAGAAATAAAAACAATGTCTATAAAGTAAAGAGAAGACTTCAGGAATCTGCGGACGCCAGCAGATCTACCTCGTGTCTCCAAATAAATGATGAAAGCTACTAAAATCTCCTAACTCTGGCCGGTACCTAGATCTGTACCAAAAAAGTGCAGAGTGAAGTATCAGTACAACCGACCCCATGTACTGAGTAAGTGCTGAGCCTAACCTCGATGAAGTAGTGACGAGGCTACGGCAGGGCATTAACAATATAACCTGTGAACAATATATATAAAACAAGAAGGAAACTCAAAAATAAACAAAAAAATAAACTGTAGCAAAAAATAAAATAACTCAACCACCTTTTCTAGGTCTCAGCAATAACCAATTCTCACATAAATTTCCAAAGTTCCAAATCTTGACTTTAAAATAAAAGTAAGTGAAAAATATGAAAAATAGTAAAGTAAAATAGTAAGTTTTCAAATCTTTGTTTTTGAAAATCAGTAAAACATAAGTTTCCTCCCTTATAGATCCTTGTTGCGGCACGCAACCCACTCTCACCTATCCACCCTTATTGCTCCTCCCTATATATATCACCCTTATTGCTCCTGTTGCGGTGTGCAACACGATCGCACATGTCCACCCTTATCACTCCTTGTTGCGGCGTGCAACCTGATCCCACCAGACATATCATAACACTTTATTTATGAAAATTTTCACAATTCAGGCCAAAGCCTTTCACAATATTTTTGTCTCAACAATTATAAACAGAAATCTGTACAACTCATAAACTTCCTCAATTATCATTTCACAATGAAACCAACCGGAATATATATAATAAAATACTGTCAACCAGCTCATCCTTTTTATGTATCACAATGAGACCAAGGGAATAACCAACACTTCCAATATACTTGAAACAATATTTAACAACAAGTTAAGGAAACCAGGAAGTCATGAAGACATCAATGAGCACAACACAATTAAGCCATGAATCAAATAAATTTAAAACGGGGGAAGGGATCATGCTCAGCAAATAGATTAGTAGTGCATAGATACTCGTCACCTCACTTATACATCACACACATGAAAATTCACATAGAAATTGAGTTGGGGATTCCTATTCCCTCAAGTCAAGGTTAAACCAAGCACTTACCTCGAATACACAAGCAATTCACTGCTCTAGCACAACCTTTCCTTTTGAATTTGCCTCTAACCTGCTCGAATCTAATCACAATTGGTTCAATACCATCAATTATCGCCTAAAGGAATCAACTTTAATGAAAATCTATGGGTTTCCTATGTTTTCTTATCAAAATACAAAAATCGACCACGGGCCCGCTTGGTCTAAACTCGAGGTTCAGACAAAAACTCGTTTACCCATTCTGCCCTGAGCCCGGATATACAATTGGATTTGGGATCCGACCTTAATTCGAGGTCTAAATCCCCAAATTTTGAAATTCCTAAGTTCTACCCAAAAACCCCAATTTTTACCATGAAAACTCTAGATTTTGGGTTGAAATCTTGTTAAAAGTTGTTAAGGAATGAAAGTAATTAGTTAGAGATCACTTACCAATTATTTGGAGAAGTTTGGGTCTTTGGAAAATCGCCTATGGAGGTTTAAGGTTTGAGAGAATTGAAAAAGAGGTTAAAACCCCGTCTAAAATCTGTTTTAACAGGTTGCGGGTCTCGCATTTGCGATCCCTTCGATTTTGGGCTATAATCGCAAATGCAATAAAAATGTCGCATTTGCGACATATGGGCATCTCGCATTTGTGAGCAGGAATCTCGCATTTGAGAGATATGGGGCTGGCCCAAGACTTCGCAAATGCGAAGCCTGATCTCACAAATGCGAGATCAGAGGCCTGCGAACACCAGAATTTTGCTGTTATTAAATTTTCTATGTCTAGACACTCCGTAGCCTACCCGAAACTCACCCAAGCCCTCAGGGCTCCAAACCAAACATGCACGCAAGTCTAAAAACATCATATGAACTTGCTCGTGTGATCAAATCATCAAAATAATATCAAAAACTATAAATTTAACCTCAAAACTCAAGATTTCCTCAACAATCAAATTTCTAACTTTTCAACCGGACGTCCAAATCACATCAAAACAACTCCAATTCTCATCAAATTTCACACATAGGACTTAAATATCATAACAAACCTGTTCCATGCTCTCGAACAAAAATACGAGCGCGATACCAACAATTTCACATATTATTTCATTTCTTTATTTCTTGTAATAACCAACAAAACAATTTTCTTCAGAAAAATTGTTTTCTAAGGCCAGGGACCTCGCAATTTAATTCCGGGCATACTCCCAAGTCCTATATTTTACTGCGAACCTGGTCCGTTTACCAAAAATGTAATTTTCGGGATCTTCGGAACACGGATCCGGGTCCGTTTAAGAAAAATGTTAACAAAAGTCAACTGAAACAAAATTTTAACTCTAGAAATTACTATTTCGCGTATTTTCCAATAAAAACTTCACGGTTTTATGTCCGGATTGTGCATGCAAATCGAGGCGATTAAAATTAGTCTTGTTATGGCTAATAAGTGTCATGACCCAAAACCTATGAGTTGTGATGGCGCCGGACACCACTGTTAGGCAAGTCGACCCTTAATCAGTTGGAACACTTTCCTGTTTAACATTTTAGAATCGAAGCCTCTTCTTGAATTTTTTTCATTATTAAATAAATAAATTTTGTAATTTAAATATGGCAACAAACCAACTTAATACAAATAAAGAAATACCAAGACATCCCCAGAACCCGGTAACATAAGTCCATGAGCAATTGCTAAGAATTTATACAATTATACACCGCTTGTCCGAACAACAAATTGGACGAAGGCAATAAATATAAAATGTAAGTACACAGAAGGGAGACTCTGGCAGTTGTGGAACGCCTCTGGATGAATGCAGCCCGTACAAGTCCCAAATCGATCACTGTACTATTAGGTAAGTTGTTTCTACTTATTTCCAAGTTAAATACAAGATGTATTACATAGATTGAAATGAGAAATAGGAAAAAAATGTGGGAAAATTGCAAGGAAACCTAAAATTGATAAAATTTGATTTTAGCCATGAATTTGAGCATGAAAATTGTAACTCTAAAATATAAAATATAAAATGTAAGTACACAGAAGGGAGACTCCGGCAGTTGTGGAACGCCTCTGGATGAATGCAGCCCGTACAAGTCCCAAATCGATCACTGTACTATTAGGTAAGTTGTTTCTACTTATTTCCAAGTTAAATACAAGATGTATTACATAGATTGAAATGAGAAATAGGAAAAAAATGTGGGAAAATTGCAAGGAAACCTAGAATTGATAAAATTTGATTTTAGCCATGAATTTGAGCATGAAAATTGTAGCCATGAATTTGAGCATGAAAAAGCATCCCACGATCGCGAATCATACCTGCGACTCGTGTGCTGACTCAATTATATACCATTACTATAAAGCTTCCCACGATCGCCAATCATATCTGCGACTCGTGTGCTGATTCAATTATATACCATTACTATTAAGATTCCCACGATCGCGAATCATACCTGCGACTCGTGTGCTGACTCAATTATATACCATTACTATAAAGCTTCCCACGATCGCGAATCATACCTGCGACTCGTGTGCTGACTCTTATACGTACGTATATATGTATATGTACCAAAAAAATAGCAGTGAACTCTGTAGGACTATGCTTATATCATGGATTAATCAACTAGGGATTTAAATCGTAACGCTCCACATTTCCATATCATTTCAAAAGTAATATGCAACTCAAAATACATCCAAAGATACATGTAAGACAAATAGAGTCATGCTTGTGAGTCCTAAAACTACCCGACATAGCATAATAGTTGCCACGTACGGACTCTCGTCACTTGGTACGTACGCGCCCCCCACAACATGTATACATAACAAATAAGGAACCTATGGGGACATTTCCCCCTTACAAGGTTGGAAAGGAGACTCACCTCGCTCCGAAGATTCATCACCGGCTTCCAAGCCCCTACGACGACCCCAACGGATGCGCAACGCCCCCAAACTATCCAAATAACGATAATTCAATGAAAGTATATTCTAATATTTGCTAAAAATTCAGATTAGATAATTTCCCAACTCCGCTCAAGGAATTGACCAAAATGCCCTCAAACCTACGTGCCCGGATTCCGAAATTTCTCGAAGATAAATTCTACCCATAACTTTACTAACTCAAATATACAATTTGTTACAATTTTCATGCTCAAATTCATGGCTAAAATCAAATTTTATCAATTCTAGGTTTCCTTGCAATTTCCCCACATTTTTTCCAATTTCTCATATCCAATCTATGTAATAAATCTTGTATTTAACTTGGAAATAAGTAGAAACAACTAACCTTTGATGCTTGATGAAATCCCCCTTGAAATGCTCTCCAAAATCATCCAAGCCAAATGAAAGAAATGAAAGAAATGGCCAAAATTCGAGTTTAAAGAATCTGCCCCTGCTTCATCGAGTTGTACCTTGCACTTGTGCTGCACAGGTTGTACATCCTATTAAAATTCCCTTGTTGAACACATTCTGTTAGAACACTCATAACGTCTTGTAGAAATATCCAAATAACAAATGGTTTGAAGATTTAAAAACTAGACTCGACGATCTTTAATTTGATAGGTTTTACACCATATAACTCTTTATATATCCCGAGATATGAGCTTCTAAAGTCGGCTCCCTACATCAAAACATTCTGGCGAAACGGCTCCACCAACCATATTCAATCGGTCATAACCTTTTTCAAGAAACTCCAAATGAAAAATGGTTTGATGTTATGAAAACTAGACTTCACGATCTACAACTTTCATATTTTGCAAAGTTTCAGATTCCTTATAGATTATTATATATACACTTCCAAAGTTAGCTCTTCGACGCACAATTTGTTGTCCAAAAAATGGAGCAGAAATTTTCTGCAATTTTTCCTCTTTTTTTTTTCCGAAATTCATTCCGTTAACCTTCCGAAATCCACCCGAGGCCCTCGGGACCTTAACCAATTATACCAACATGTCCCAAAACATTATACGAACTTGCTCGAGGCCTCAAATCACATCAAACAACGCCAAAATCTCAAATCGCACTAAAATTCAAACTTTATGAACTTAGAAATTTCAAACTTCTACATCCGATGCCGAAACCTAACAAATCACGTCCGATTGACCCCAAATTTTGCGCACAAGTTATATTTGACATTACGGACCTGCTTCAACTTTCGGAATCGGAATCCGACCCCTATATCAAAAAGTCAAATTCTCGGTCAAACATCTCAAAAACCTTCAAATTTCTATCTTTAGCCAAATGACTTAAAAACGACCTCCAGACATCCGAATTCACTTCCGATCGCGCCCTCCACTCCAGAATCACCATACGGAGCTATTCCAAGACTCGGAATCCCAAACGGACATCAATATCATTGAAATGCGCTTCAAGCCAAACTTAGGAAATTTCTTCAAAAATGCTGACTTCCAAAATATACACCGAAACGCTCTCGGGTTATCCAAATTCTGATCTGGACATACGCCCAAGTCTGAAATCACCATACGAACCTGCTGAAACCTTCGGATCCTAATTCCAAGGTCGTTTACTCAAAATTCTAGTCTTACTCAATTTCTTCAACATAAGGCTTCTAAAATGAGAATTTTCCTTTCAATTTAACTCCGAACCTCCTGAATTTCAACTCTGACCATACACACAAGTCACAATACCCGAAATGAAGATGTTCATGACTCCCAACTGCTGAACGACGTATTGGATCTCAAAATGACCGGTCGGGTCGTTACATTCTCCCCCACTTAAACAGGCGTTCGTCCTCGAACGTGCCATGAACATCCCCAGAATTATCTGAAATCACTGCTTAACACCTCGTGCACCTGCCCGTGCTACCACAACCTAGTTGAGAACATTAGCTTGATAAAACCTGAAGATATTCCCTTTTATCCATATAATAAACTCAGACCCCAGTTCCAACACTTGAAATTCTCTGCCATGCTTGTTTCTAATATGTGAACACCACGTCAACTACCACATGAGGTACCCGAACAAAACTGCGTATCTTTGCTGAATCAGCACCATACACCACATAATCCATCATCTGACCATAATGACGCTCCCTGAACCTTAATAGCCAGAATTCTACGAATTTGATGCTCTCAAAGCACCTTATAAGATACACACATACATCCTGCTATAATGCTGACGATACCACCACAACGGAGGAAATGTGTAGAAATTCCTAACCAACTGCAGAGTTAACTAAACATTGAAATCCTTTCTCCTGACTAAGATCATCATCTCATTACAACCAATGATGGTGATTGTCCTGTAATATACTTGCATAGTCTTATCACACCGATCCAAATTTATAAATTTCATCTCACCCAGTATGAATTGCTCAGACAACCAATCACCCCTAACACGGCCATTAGCCTCACATGATGCCACAATGCGCCAATAGGCCACCATTCGAACGCGACATATAAGGAAATGACTCCGGAAGGGACTACTCAACTCAGGCAACTAATATGAATTGCAAGTGCCAAATCTTCAGTTTACACAATACCTGACAATACCACTATAAGTGACTCAGACTCAAGTGACGATACAATACCAGAACAAGACAACCGGCAGGAATCGTAAGGAAATATATAATCACTGAATAGTCATAAATCTCCCCTCGATCGTGAATCATATTTTCGACTCGAGTGCTGACTCGATTATACTGATTTATCATAAATCTCCCCACGATCGCGAATCATACCTGCGACTCTTGCGCTGACTCAATTATCTACCATTACTATAAAGCTTCCCATGATCGCGAATCATACCTGCGACTCGTGTGCTGACTCAATTATATACCATTACTATAAAGCTTCCCACGATCGCGAATCATACCTGCGACTCGTGTGTTGACTCAATTATATACCATTACTATAAAGCTTCCCACGATCGTGAATCATACGTGCGACTCGTGTGCTGACTCAATTATATACCATTACTATAAAGATTCCCACGATCGCAAATCATACGTGTGACTCGTGTGCCGACTCAATTATATACCATTACTATAAAGCTTCCCACGATCACGAATCATACATGCGACTCGTGTGCTGACTCAATTATATACAATTACTATAAAGCTTCCCACGATCGCGAATAATACATGCGACTCGTGTGCTGACTCAATTATATACAATTACTATAAAGCTTCCTACGATCACGAATCATACATGCGACTTGTGTGCTGACTCTTATACGTACGTATATATGTATATGTACCAAAAAACCAACAGTTAAGTCAGTAGGACTATGCTCATATCATGGATTAATCAACTAAGGATTTAAATCATGACGTTCCAAATTTCCATATCATTTCAAAAGTAATATGCAACTCAAAATACATCTAAAGATACATGTAAGACAGATAGAGTCATGCTTGTGAGTCCTAAAACTACCCGACATAGCATAATAGATGCCACGTACGAACTCTCATCACTTGGTACATATGCAGCCACCACAACATGTATACATAACAAATAAGGAACCTATGGGGACATTTCCCTCTTACAAGGTTGGAAAGGAGACTCACCTCGCTTCGAAGATTCATCACCGGATTTCGAGCCCCTACGACGACACCAACGGATGCGCAACGCCCCCAAACTATCCAAATAACGATAATTCAATGAAAGTATATTCTAATATTTGCTAAAAATTCAGATTAGATAATTTCCCAACTCCGCTCAAGGAATTGACCAAAATGCCCTCAGGCATACGTGCCCGGATTCCGAAATTTCTCGAAGATAAATTCTACCCATAACTTTACTAACTCAAATATACAATTTGTTACAATTTTTATGCTCAAATTCATGGCTAAAATCAAATTTTATCAATTCTAGGTTTCCTTGCAATTTCCCCACATTTTTCCCAATTTGTCATATCAAATCTATGTAATAAATCTTGTATTTAACTTGGAAATAAGTAGAAACAACTTACCTTGGATGCTTGATGAAATCCTTCTTGAAATGCTCCCCAAAATCATCCAAGCCAAATGAAAGAAATGAAAGAAATGGACAAAATTCGAGTTTAAAGAATCTGTTCCTGCTTCATCGAGTTGTACCTTGCACTTGTGCTGCACAAGTTGTACATCCTATTAAAATTCCCTTGTTGAATACCTTCTGTTAAAACACCCATAAATTCTTGTAAAACTCTCCAAATAACAAACGGTTTGAAGATTTAGAAACTAGACTCGACGATATTTAATTTGATAGGTTTTACACCATATAACTCTTTATATATCCCGAGATATGAGCTTCTAAAGTCGGCTCCCTGCATTAGAAAATTCTTGCGAAACGGCTCCACCAGCCATATTTAACCGGTCATAACTTTTTGTACAAACCTCTAAATGGAAAATGGTTTAATGTTCAGAAAACTAGACTTCAAGATCTACAACTTTCATGTTTTACAAAGTTTCAGATTCCTTATATATTATTATATATACGCTTCCAAAGTTAGCTCTTCGACGCACAATTTGCTGTCCAAAAAATGCAGCAGAAATTTTCTACAAATTTTCCACTTTTTTTTGTCTGAAATTCATTCCGTTAACATTCCGAAATCCACCCGAGGTCCTCGGGACCTTAACCAGTTATACCAAAATGTCCCAAAACATGATACGAACTTGCTCGAGGCCTCAAATCACATCAAACAACGCCGAAATCTCGAATCGCACTAAAATTCAAACTTTATGAACTTTGAAATTTCAAACTTCTACATCCGATGCCGAAACCTATCAAATCACGTCCGATTGACCCCAAATTTTGCACACAAGTCATATTCGACATTACGGACCTGATCCAGCTTTCGGAATTGGAATCTGACCCCGATATCAAAAAGTCAAACTCTCGGTCAAACTTCTCAAAAAACTTCAAATTTCTATCTTTAGCCAAATGACTTCAAAACGACCTCCAGACATCCTAATTCACTTCCGATCGCGCTCCTAAATCCAGAATTACCATACAGAGCTATTCCCAGACTCGGAATCTCAAACGGACATCAATATCATTGAAATGCGCTTCAAGCCAAACTTAGGAAATTTCTTCAAAAATGCTAACTTCCACAATATACACCGAAACGCTGTCGGGTTATCCAAATCCCGATCTGGACATACACCCAAGTCCAAAATCACCATACGAACCTGCTGGAACCTTCGGATCCGGATTCCTAGGTCATTTACTCAAAATTCCAGTCTTACTCAATTTCTTCAACTTAATGCTTCTGAAATGAGAATTTTCCTTTCAATTTAACTCTGAACCTACTGAATTTCAACTCTGACCATACACACAAGTCATAATACCCAAAATGAAGTTGTTCATGACTCCCAACTGCCGAACGACGCACTGGATCTCAAAACGACCGGTCGGGTCGTTACAATAAGCCTAGAATTGGTCAAAATTCGTAAAATGACCCTTTGGGTCATCACAATCTCCACCTCTAAAGAAAACGTTCGTCCTCGAACGAATATAGAAAATTACTTGAATTGGAATACAAGTATGGATATATACTCTGCATGTCCGACTCGGACTCTCAAGTAGCTGCCTTAACTAGCTGAACTTTCCACTACACTCGAACTGAAGGATAACTCTTGACCTCAACTAACGAATTTGCCGGTCTAAGATGGCTACCGGCTCCTCCTCATAAGTCAAGTCTATGTCCAATTGGACATAGCTGAAATCTAACCCGTGGGATGAGTCATCGTGATATTTCCGGAGCATAGACACATGGAATACCGGATGAACTGAGGAGAACCCTGGAGGCAACGCAAGTCTATAAGCTACCTCCCCCACTCTATCAAGAATATCAAATGGCCCAATGTACCTTGGGCTCATCTTACCCTTCTTCCCAAATATCATAACACCCTTCATGGGTGATACCCGCAGTAATACTCTTTCTCCAACCATGAATTCCACATCTCGAACCTTACAATCGGCATAACTCTTTTGCCTAGACTGAGCTGCACGAACTCGATCCTTAATAATCTTGACCTTATCTAATGCCTCTTGAACTAAGTTTGTACCCAATACCCGAGCCTCTCCCGGCTCAAACTATCCAACTGGCGATCTACACCTTCTACCATATAATGCCTCATAGGGAGCCATCTGAATGCTCGATTGATAGCTATTATTATAGGCAAACTCCGCTAACAGCAACAACTGATCCTAAGAACCTCCAAAGTCAATAACACAAGCGCGGAGCATATCATCTAAAATCTGAATAGTACGCTCGGACTGCCCGTCTGTCTGAGGATGGGATGTTGTACTCAACTCAACTCGTGTACCCAACTCACGCTAAACTGCCCTCTAAAAGTGTGAGGTAAACTGCGTACCCCGATCAGAAATGATAGACACGGGCACACCGTGAAGGCGAACAATCTCTCTAATATATATCTCTGCCAACCACTCCGAAGTATATGTACTTGCCACTGAAATGAAATGTGTTGATTTAGTCATCCTATCCAAAATAGCCCAAACTGCGTCGAATTTCTTCTGAGTCCGTGGGAGTCCAACGACGAAGTCCATGGTGATATGCTCCCACTTACACTCAGGAATCTCTATCTGCTGAAGTAACCCACCCGGTCTCTGATGCTCATACTTTACCTATTGACAATTCAAGCAACGAGCCACATAAGCAACAATGTCCTTTTTCATCCTTCTCCACCAATAATGTTGCCTCAAATCCTGGTACATTTTGGCTGCACCTGGGTGAATAAGGAATACTTAGAACTGTCAGCTTCCTCAAGAATCAACTCACGAAGGCCATCAACATTAGATACACATATACGACCCTACATCCTCAAAACACCATCATCTCCAACCGTAACCTTCTTGTCACCATCGTTCAAAACTGTGTCCCTAAGGAACATCAAATGCGGGTCATCATCCTACCGATCTCTGATACGCTCAAATAAAAACGACCGAGCGACTGTACAAGCTAGAACACTGCTGGGCAAAATATCCAACCTCACGAACTGGTTAGCCAAAGTCTGAATATCTTAAGCTAACGGTCTTTCACCGACTGGAATAAATGCAAGGCTGCCCATACTCACTGACTTCCTACTCAATGCATTCGGCCACCACATTGGCCTTCCATGGATGATATAACATAGTGACATCATAATCCTTCAATAATTCTCACCATCTCCTCTGTCTCAAATTAAGATCCTTTTTCTTGAACAAGTACTGGAGACTGTGATGGTCTGTGAAAACCTCACACTTCACACCATAAAGGTGCATGAACAATGGATGCCAATTCTAAGTCATGAACATGATAATTCTTCTCATAGACTTTCAACTGTCGAGATGCATATGCAATCACCCTGCCATCCTGTATCAACACTGATACAAGTGAAACTCGGGAAGCATCACAATAAACCGTGAAGGAACCTGAACCTGATGATAACACCAACACCGGTGCTGAAGTCAAGACTGCCTGCAGCTTTTGAAAGCTAGTCTCGCACTCATCTGACCATCTAAATAGGGCACCTTTCTGAGTCAAATTAGTCATTGGGGCTGATATGGATGAAAACCGCTCCACAAAACGACAGTAGTAACCCGCCAAACCCAATAAGCTCCTAATTTCTGAGGCTGTAGTGGGTCTAGGCCAGTTCTTGACTGCCTCTATCTTCTTAAGATCTACCTAAATACCCTCTACTGATACGATATGACCCAAGAAGGCTATTGAATCTAACCAGAACTCACATTTTAAAAACTTTGCATACAACTGATTATCCCTCAAATTCAGGAGCGCTATACGGAGGTGTTGTTCATGATCCTCTCGGTTGCGGGAGTATATCAGAATATCATCAATGAACACAATTACAAAAGAATCCAAATGAGGCTTGAAAACCCAATTCATCAAGTCCATAAAGGTTGCTGCAGCATTGGTCAAACCAAAGGACATCAAGTCCATAAAGGTTGCTGGCACCCTGAAGCTGATAAATTAAATCATCAATTCTCCGCATAGATATTTATTCTTGATAGTAACTTTATTCAACTGCCGGTTGTCAATACACATCCTCATCGATCCATCCTTTTTCTTCACAAACAAAATTGGTGCACCCCAAGGCGAGACACTGGATCTAACAAAACCCTAATCAAGCAAGTCTTGCAACTGCTCTTTCAATTCTGGTGGGTCATCCGATACGGAGGATTGGAAATGGGATGAGTGCCCAGAGCCACATCAATACAAAATTAATATTCTTGTTGGGTGGCATCTCCGACAAGTCTGCAGGAAACACCTTGGGAAACTCGCGAACAATAGACACTAAATCTATAGATCAAACTTCAGCCTCAGAATCACAAATATGAGCTAAATAAGCCAAACACCCCTTGTCAACCATGCGATGAGCCTTAGTATAAGAAATTACTTTGCTGGGAGAGTGACCAAGAGTCCCTTTCCATTCTAATCGAGGCAACCCCGGCAAGGCTAAGGCAACTGTCTTGGCGTGACAGTCTAAAATAGCATAATAAGGCGGCAACCAATCCATGCCCAATATAACTTCAAAATCGACCATGTCAAGAAGCAAAAGGTCTACACTAGTTTCAAGACCCTCAATGACTACTACACACGAACGATACACACGATCTACCACAATAGCATCCTCCACCAGCGTAGACACATAAACAGGACGACCAAATACGAGGCAAAATATGATGACACATAAAAATAAGTAGACCCCGGATCAAACAAAACTGAGGCATTTCTATCACAAACTGAAATGGTATCTGTAATAATAACATCAGAGGACTCCGCCTCGGGTCTAGCTGGAATTGCATATAACCGAGCTGGGCTCCACATCCCTGAACTATATCTCTAGGAGGACCTCTGATGGGCGGACCTCCACCTGTAGTAGGATGGCCTCCACCCCTAGCGTTCTGACTTCCACCTCTAATAATATGACCCCTACCTCTAGCTACTTGACCCCTACCCCTGGCTACCTGGGCAGGTGGTGCTGGAGCTGGTGCCGAAACTATAGCACGGGAACCTTGATACTAAAGCGGATTACTTGAATATTTCGGACAAGCTCTCCGAACATAACCATATTCACCATACTAAAAGCATCCCTCCTGATATGAAGACTGACCTTGACGAACCGGCTGACCTCGATAATAACTCTGCAGAGGAGGTTCTCTAATAGGAGCTGAAGGAGCACTATAGACTGGCTGAGCAGAAGGAGGTATATAAGAACCACGACCACTTGAAGTACCATGTGAAGCCTGAAGTGCTGAATGGAACAGCCTAGAAAACTGGCCTCTGCTAAATGAAACCCCACCTCCAAATGAGGCATCACTAAATCCACCGGAATGACGAGGTCTTTTGTCTGACCCCTGACCTCCCATACCAAGAACCGTCTCAACCCTCCTCGCCACATTAGCTACATCCTGAAAAGAAATCTTAGTCCCTGTCTCCTTGGTCATCTACAACCTGATAGGCTGAGCAAGGCCCTCAATAAATCGTCTGAGCTTCTCCCACTTTGTGGGCGATAAAAGAATAGCATGTCTGGACAAATACACAAAACGATTATCATATTGGGTGACTGTCATGTTGCCCTGCTGAAGTCACTCAAACTGATGATGTTTCTCCTCTCAAGTAGTAACATGCAAAAACTTCTCCAAAAAGAGATGCGAAAACTGATCCCAAGTCAAGGCAGGTGACCAGCTGGTCTGGTCAACAAGTAATCCCTCCACCATTTCGTGGCGGAACCATTCATCTAAAAAGCAGCGAAATCGACCCCATTAGTCTCCAAAGTACCCATATTCCGTAGAACCTCATGACAACTATCCAGATATTCCTGAGGGTCCTCTGAAGTAGCTCCACTGAAATGAACATGAAATAGCTTAATGAACCTCTCCAATCTCCACAAAGCATCGGTGGACATAGTTGCCCCTCCAACAGGTGGCACTACAGCAACTTGCTGAATTACCCCAGCCGGATTAGCTACTAGGGTCTGAACTTGAGGAGTGTGAGTAACAGGAATCTGAATCCTTCCTCCAGCCTGAGATGTGGTCACTACCACGGGGAAGGTGCAAGTCTGGGCTACACTCTCCATAATTCCAACTAACCGGACCAAAGCGTGCTGAAGCACTAGGGTGGCAATAAACCCCTCTAGGACCTGAGTTGGTCCCCCTGCAACGGTCTGAGCTAGAACCCCCTCATTAATCTCAATTTGGGGCTCCACAGCTGGGGATTTTAGATCATGCAAAAGAGACCAACGACCTAGCTACAGTAAGGTAAGTAATTCCTACCCTAAACATAGTTTAATACTTGAATTCTTAGGTAGATTAACACCTTAATTAGTAGAAAACATGGGTTACAGTGGAAACCTAGGTCTTTATGAAAATGAGAGAATTTCCAAAGAATTTGTTATGAAATCATACAAAAACCATATAATAGTGATCCTTAGGCTATGGGTGAGTGTTTCCTTCGAAAATTTCGGGAATTTGAGCATGTCGGCCCGGGGTTGTATTTTGGGATTTTTCAATTTAGGTCGAAATGATCATTTAAATAGAAGAATTTTATACTTTTGAGTATAGATTGATTTATTTATGCAATATTTTATTAGTTTCGAGTCCTTGGAAGACGAATTTGGAGTTTCGGGCCCATTCTTGACCCGGAGGTAGACTTGACACGAGGTAAGTCTTCTTTCTAACCTTGTAAGAGGGAATTGTCCCCATAGGTGAATTAAATTATTATGTGTCATTGTTTGTGGGGACTACATACGTACGAGGTGACGAGAGTCCGAGCGTAGTGACTATTATTGTTATGTCGGGGTAGTTAGGCTCATACCATGCCTTGTGAATTTCCTTAAATTGAATTAAATGCCTTGGGACTTAATTATGTGCAACTTGTCTCAAGAAAAATGCTAGAATTTGGTGTTTTAAAAGAATTGTTATTTGGAAAGGATATAAAGAAAGATGTGGTATTTGCATGCGACCGCTTCGCAATTTATATTTCGCGAGCGGAGTGATTCTTTACCCTACTCTCATGGGAGCGGGCCATACGCCACGGTGGGTTAATAGATGCATCTATGGTTCGCGTCGTTCGATCCTTCGGCAGTGCACAAATATTGTTATTATTTTGGCCTAGGCCGGTTGTCCCTATTCCACTATGCGCATGCTACTTGCTTGATATTTTTATGACTGATGGGCTATGAAACATCCTGGAAATACGAACTAAAAACTTTTATATTGGTGATTTACCACGTATCTAGATATTGCTACTATTCAATTTATTGTTTTTCTACTCATGTTTACCTATTGTCCTCTTTAAACTACTACTTAAATTTACTGTTTGGACCCTAGTAAGCGTCAAGTCGACCTCTCGTCACTACTTCTTCGAGATTAGACTTGATACTTACTGGGTACATATTATTTTATGGACTCATGCTACACTCTGTACTTTATTGTACAGGTTCTAAGGCAGGCGCATCTGGGTATCAGTCTGTAGCTTGTCCCTGACTCATACTTGGCTTAGACTTCTCAGTGAGTTGTTTTTCCCTGACGACTTCCAGCACCACCTTGGAGTGTCCCTTCTTTTGATTTTATCTGTCTATACTTTCCTCAGACAGTAGGGCAAATTGTATTCTTTTGGATTTTCATTCTGCTAGATGCATGTAAACTTGTAACACTAGTTCCTGGCACACACGTAGTAGACATTATATTTTTGGGTTGTAAATATTAACTATGACTTTTATGGCTATTTCTTTTCAAATGGTCTAAGTTGTTCGTTTTCACTTAATGTTTTAAATCTGAATTTGGTAAATGATGGGAACGTTTTTGGTAAATTAAATGAAACTCACTAGTAAATTAATGTTGGCTTTCCTGACACGGTGTTGGGCGCCATCGCGACCTAATTTAGGATTTGGGTCATGAAAACATGGTATCAGAGCTCTACGTTCACGTAGGTCTCACAAGTTACGTGCAAACCCATTAGAGTCTTGAGGATTGGTACGGAGACGTCTGTATTTATCTTCGGGAGGCTATAAGGTGTTAGGGAATCTCTCTTTATTCATCTTCTATCGTGCAATTGATGGTATACTAAATCTCACTCTTCTATTCTCTCACAGATGGTGAGGACGCGCGCAGCTGATATTCCGAACCTGGGAGGGGCCGCTACCCCCGTCATCTGAGGTCATGGCAGAGGCCGGGGGAGGGTACCGGCCTGAGGTAGGGGACGAGGGCATCCCAGATCTATACCAGTTGCACCCCCAACGGATCCAGTGGAGGATCCCATCACTAAGGAGCAGGGCGAGGTGACCGCAACAGATCCTGTCCCCTTGGACTTTATGACGGTGCCAGGATTTCAGGAGGTCATAGGCCGTATGATGCGGTTCATGGATACCATGACATAGGCTGGTTTATTTCCAACGGATCCTGCTATATCTCAGGCGGTAGGGGGAGCACCGACCCCCTACTTCCCAAGCTGCGGGAAATGCGGTAGTAGTATATCAGACCCTGCGCACACTGCCCGTGGGTAGGGCCCAACCAGCAGTAGCAGCACCTGAGCCCAGACCAGCTGTGGACGGCGATCCCCAGAAGTTATTAGACAGATGGACCAAATTTCACCTCCTATCTATGGAGGCCAGCGTCATGAGGACGCATAAGACTTTATTGATAGGTGCAGGGACAAACTGCACAACATGAGGATATTGGAGTCTCATGGAGTTGACTTCACTACTTTTCAGCTAGAGGGCAGAGCCCGTAGATGGTGACATTCCTATATTCTTGGAAGACCGAAAGATTCCCCTCCTGTCACTTGGGAGCAGTTCACTCGGCTATTCCTTGATAATTATATTCCACCCTCTGAGAGGGCAGAGTTGCGGTATCAGTTTGAGCAGTTGGAGAAGGGTCAGATATCAGTGAACGACTACGAGGCTAGGTTTTATGAGTTGTCTCGTCATGCACTCATGATATTTCCTACTGACGCGGAGAGAGTGCAGAAATTTGTAGCTGGGTTGCATCCTGGCATTAGGGCCAACATGGCCCGAGAGGTGGAGATGGGGACTCCTTATCAGCTTGTGGTGGAGATTGCTTGCAGGATCGAGGGTTATCGGTCGAGGGGAAGAGAGTAGGGGCATCAGGATAAGAGAGCTAGATTTTTTGGGGATTTCAGATGTGCTCTAGCTAGGAGCAAAGGTTAGTTTGGTAGGGGCCAACCCATTAGGCCCCCATATTCATCACCCCCACCAACCCCACGAGGTATTCCAGCAAGGCCTTATTTCAGCGACATGCCGGAGAGTTCTTACCACCCGCCAGCTATTCAGGGTTCCTACGACAGGTATTCAGGTCATCATAGGTCTTCCAGACCCTACTTCAGTGCTATGTCAGAGTGTTCACATCGCCCGCCAGCTATTCGGGGTTCTTCTTCAGGGCAGCAGGCCATGATGTCGGGGGGTTGTTATGAGTGTAGGGATCCAGGTCACATGAAGAGGTTTTGTCCCAGGCTTCGGGCCAAGGCAGTGCAGCAGGGTCACCAGCCTATGAGAGCAGCACTATCGGTTCGACCACCCAAAGGTGGATGACAGACTGGTAGGGGTCGTCCCAGGGGTGGAGGCCAGGCAGGGGGAGCCCAGTCAGCTCCTGTTTATTTCAGTGAAGGTCAGTCATCCCGCACTTCAGCCAGATTCTATGTTATTCTTGCCAGATCAGATGCAGTGGCCTCAGATGCCGTGATCACAAGTATTATTTCAGTATGCAGTAGAGATGCCTCGGTATTATTTGATCCAAGGTCCACTTATTCATATGTATCAGCTTTGTTTGCTCATTCCATAGATAGTCCTCGTGAGTCCTTGGGTGCTCCTGTTTATGTGTCCACTTCAATGGGTGATTCTGTGGTTGTGGACCGGATTTATCGGTCCTGTGTAGTTACATTCTGTGGATTCGAGACCAGAGCAGACTTTCTGTTGCTTGATATGGCTTATTTTGAGGTCATTCTGGGCATGGACTGGCTATCTCCTTATCATGATGTTCTAGATTTGCCATGCTAAGACAGTTACTCTAGCTATGCCCGAGTTGGCGAGATTGAAGTGGAGAGGTTCCTCAGTTAGTGCAGCTAGTCGGGTTATTTCCTTCCTGAAGGCTCGACATATGGTCGAGAAGGGTTGTTTGGCTTATCTTTCTTATGTGCGGGATACCACCGCCGAGTCTTCGACGATTGATTTAGTTCCAGTAATTCGAGAGTTTGCTGATGTATTCCCTTCAGACCTTCCAGGCATGCCACCGGATCGTGATATTGATTTTTTCATTGACTTAGCTCCAGGCACCCAACCTATATCTATTCCCCCATACCGTATGGCTCCGAAAGAATTGAAGGAATTTAAATAATAGCTTGAGGAGTTGTTGGCTAAGGGGTTTATCAGACGGAGTGTATCGCCTTGGGGAGCTCCAGTACTATTTATGAAGAAGAAGGATGGGACTATGCGAATGTGTATTGATTATCGTCAGTTGAATAAAGTCACCATCAAGAACAAGTACCCATTGCCACGTATCGATGATTTGTTTGACCATTTGCAGGGTGCGCGGGTGTTTTTCTAAGATTGACCTCTGATCGGGGTACCATCAGCTGAAGATTCAGGACTTGGATGTTCCGAAGACTGCCTTTCCTACGAGATATGGTCACTATGAGTTCCCGGTGATGTCCTTTGGCTTGACTAATGCCCCAACATCATTTATGGACTTGATGAACAGGGTGTTCAGGCCTTATGTTGATTTTTTTTTGCATTGTCTTTATTGATGACATTCTGATTTACTCACGTAGTCTGGGGGAGCACGAGCAACATTTGAGAGTTGTGCTCCAGACTTTGCCAGAACATAAGCTGTATGCTAAGTTCTCCAAGTGTGAGTTTTGGTTGGATTCTGTGGCGTTCTTGGGACATGTGGTATCCGGAGAGGGTATCAAGGTTGATCTTAAGAAGATTGATGCAGTTCAGAGTTGGCCACGCCATACTTCAGCTACAGAGATTAGGAGCTTCTTGGGTCTAGCATGTTATTATCACCGATTTATGGAGGGATTCTCATCCATTGCAGCTCCTCTGACTAGATTGACTCAGAAGAATTCCCCATTCTGATGGTCCGACGAGAGTAAGGCGATCTTTCAGAAGCTCAAGACAACATTGACCTCAGCACCAATTCTTGTATTGCCTTCTGGTTCTTGGATGTATACAGTTTATTGCGACGCTTCGCGCGTTGGTTTGGGATGTGTGTTGATGCGAGAGGGGAGAGTTATTGCATATGCTTCCCGCCAGCTGAAGGTTCATGAGAAAAATTACCCTGTGCACGATTTGGAGTTGGCGGGGATTGTTTATGCTCATAAGATTTGGAGGCACTACCTTTATGGGGTGTTTTGTGAGGTTTATAAAAACCACCGCAGCTTGCAGAACTTGTTCAAGCAGAGGGATCTCAATTTGAGGTAGCGTAGGTGGCTTGCGTTGCTGAAGGATTATGACATCACCATTCTTTATCATTCGGGCAAGTCAAATGTGGTAGCAGATGCGTTAACCAGTAAGGCAAAGAGTATGGGTAGCTTGGCTTATATTTCAGCGGAGGAGAGACCTCTAGCTTTGGACATTTAGTCCTTGGCTAATCTCTTGGTAAGGTTGAACCTTTCAGAGCCCCGTCGAGTTCTTGCATGTGTGGTTGCTCAGTCTTCATTATTGGGGGAGATTAAGGCTCGATAGTTTGATGATTCGCACTTGGCATAGCTACGAGAGATAGCGGTACAGGGTGGTGCCAATGAGGTTTCTATTGGAGAGGATGAAGTTCTAAGACTTCGGGGTCGCTTATGTGTCCCTAATGTTGACGGCCTGAGGGAGAGGATTCTAGAAGAGGCTCACAGTTCACGGTATTCTATTCATTATCGTGACTTGAAGCAACATTTCTGGTGGAGGCGAATGAAGAAAGACATAGTGGAATATGTGGTTAGATGTCTAAATTGCCAGCAGGTTAGGTATGAGCACCAGAGGCTAGGAGACCTACTTGAGCAGATGCCTATACCTGAGTGGAAATGGGAGCGCATCACTATGGACTTCGTAGTTGGGTTGCCTCGGACTTTATGGAAGGTTGATGCGGTTTGGGTCATTGTGGACAGGTTGAGCAAGTCGGCGCATTTCATTCCAGTAGCTACTACTTATACTTCGGAGAGGTTGGCCCAGATCTACATTCGGGAGATAGTTCGGTTGCACGCTGTGCCTGTGTCCATTATAACAGATCGAGGTCCTCAGTTATCCTCGCACTTCTGGAGAGCATTGCAGGGTGAGTTCAGCACACAGGTAGAGCTTAGCATATTATTTCACCCTCAGACCGATGGGCAGTTGGAGCAGCCAGTTCTGATATTGGAGGACATGCTCAGGGCATGTGTGATTGACTTTGGAGGTCAGTGGGACCAGTTCTTGAATTTGGCCGAGTTTGCTTATAACAATAATTATCAGTCTAGCATTGAGATGGATCCATTTAAGGCCTTGTATGGTCGGCGATGTCGTTCTCATATCGGGTGGTTCGAGCCTGGCGAGGCTAAGTTATATGGCACCGACCTGGTGAAGGATGCTTTGGAGAAAGTGAAGCTGATTCAGGAAAGTCTTAGCACAGCACAGTCCAGACAGAAGAGTTACACGGATCAGAAGGCGCGTGATGTATCATTTATGGAGGGAGAGAAGGTTCTGTTGAAAGTGTCGCCGATGAAGAGTATTATGAGATTTGGGAAGAAGGGAAAGCAACGACCGAGGTTAATAGGTCCATTCGAGGTGTTGAGGCGAGTTGGAGAGGTTGCTTATGATCTCGCTTTACCTCCCAGTTTATCAGGTGTTCATCCAGTCTTTCATGTGTCCATGCTCTGGAGATACCAAGTCGACTACAATCACGTGGTAGATTTCAGCACCATTCAGCTAGATGAGAGGTTGGGCTACGAGGAGGAACCAGTTGCTATAATTGACAGGCAAGATCGCCAGTTGAGATCCAAAAGGGTTTCCACCGTAAAGGTCCAATGGAGGGGCCAACCAGCCGAGGAGGCGACTTGGGAGTCCGAGGAGGACATGCGGAGTAGATATCCACACTTATTCAGCACTTCAGGTGTGATTCTAAACCCATTCGAGGACGAACGTTTGTTTAAGAGGTGGAGAATGTAACAACCCGACCGGTCGTTTTGCGTTCTAGGACCCCATGCCCCAAAATGATACTTCCCGTAGTTTCTTATACTGATTTATGACTTGTGGGGACGGGTGGTTCGGGATTTGGAGGAGTTTGGAGTGGTATAGGAACACTTGGTTCCTTAGGTTGGCCTTAAAGGCCAAGTTTGATTTCGATCAACATTTTTAGTAAACGACCCAGGAATCGAGATTCGAAGGCTCTGATAGGTTCGTATGATGATTTCGGACTTGGGCGTATGTTCAGAACGGGATTTGGATGACCTGGGAGCATTTCAGCGCCAAATAGTGAAATAAGAATTTCCTTAAGTTCAAATTGAGGTTTGGAACGTGTTTTTGTATTATCGAGGTCCAAACGAAATTCTGATACCGGGAATAGTTCTGTTATGTCATTTATGAATTGCTCGCAAAATTTTGTGTCATTCCCAGTTGTATAGGTAGGTTCGGTGCATTGTTAGCGAATTCTAAAACTTGAAGTTCTTAAGTTTGATCCAATAGGTTTTGGGGCGTGATTTTTAGATTTAGCATTGTTTCGGACGTTGCAAAGGCTCGAGCGAGCCCGTATTATGATTTGGGACTTGTTGGTATAATTGCACAGGGTCTCGGGTGGGTCCATATGCCGTTCGGGCATCGAGCGAGGCAAAAAGCAGCAGCAAACGACTGATGGTGCACCAGATCTGGTGGGACTGCACTTGCAGAGGCCTAGCCGCAGGTGCGAGACCGCTTCTGCAGTCCCAGCCTCACAGGTGCGACCACAGGTGGTCTTGCCCATTTCCGTAGATGCGGACCTTTTTTCCGTAGAAGCGGAGTCGCAAGTGCGGACTCCGCTCCGCAGGTGCGAAAAAACTGTAGGAAGTGAGGTTGTTTTAAAATACGGGAATTCACCATTTTTTATCCTTTCACTTCATCCTTGCGCGATTTTAGAGCATGCAAAAGAGACCAACGACTTAGCTACTGTAAGGTAAGTAATTCCTACCCTAAACTTAGTTTAATACTTGAATTCTTATGTAGATTAACACCTTAATTAGTAGAAATCATGGGTTAGAGTGGAAACCTAGGTTTTTATGAAAATGAGAGAATTTCCAAAGAATTTGTTATGAAATCATACAAAAACCATATAATGTTGATCCTTAGGCTATGAGTGAGTGTTTCCTTCAAAAATTTTCAGAATCCTAGCATGTGGGCTCGGGGTTGTATTTTGGGATTTTTCAATTTAGGTCGAAATGATCATTTAAATAGAAGAATTTATTAATTTTGAGTATAGATTGATTTATTTATGAAGTATTTGATTAGTTTCGAGTCCTTGGGAGACGAACTTGAAGTTTCGGGCGCATTCTTGACCTGGGAGGTAGACTTGACACGAGCTAAGTCTCCTTTCTAACATTGTAAGAGGGAATTGTCCCCATAGGTGAATTAAATTATTATGTGTCATTGTTTGTGGGGACTATGTACGTACGAGGTGACGAGAGTCCGTGCGTAGTGACTATTATTATTATGTCCGGGTAGTTAGGCTCATACCATGCCTTGTGAATTTGGTTAAATTGAATTAAATGATGCGTGACTTCATTATGTGCAACATGTCTCAAGAAAAATGCTAGAATTTGGTGTTTTAAAAGAATTGCTATTTGGAAAGGATTTAGATAAAGATGTGGTATTTACATGCGACCGCTTCGCAATTTATATTTCGCGAGCAGAGTGATTCTTTCCCCTACTCTCATGGGAGCGGATAGTATGCCACTGCAGGTTAATAGATGCATCTATGGTTCGCGTCGTTCGACCCTTCGACAGTGCACATATATTGTTATTATGTTGGCTCAGGCCGGTTGTCCCTATTCCACTATACGCATGCTACTTGCTTGATATTTTTATGACTGTTGGGCTATGAAACATCCTGGAAATACGAACTGAAAACTTGTTTATTGGTGCTTCACCACGTATCTAGATGTTGATTACGATTATATTTATTGCTTTACTGCTTATGTTTACCTGTTGTCCTCTTTAAACTACTACTTAACTTTACTGTTTGGACCCTAGTAAGCGTCAATTCGACCTCTCGCCACTACTTCTTCGAGATTAGACTGGATAATACTGGGTACGTATTATTTTATGTACTCATGCTACACTTTGTACTTAATTGTACAGGTTCTGAGGCAGGCGCATCTGGGTATCAGTCTGGGGCTCGTCCCTGACTCATACTTGGCTTAGACTTCTCGGTGAGCTGTTTTTCCCTGACCACTTCTAGCAGCACCTTGGAGTTTCTTTTCTTTTGATTTTATCTGTCTATATTTTCCTCAGACAGTAGGGCAGATTGTATTCTTTTGGATTTTCATTCTACTAGATGCATGTAAACTTGTGACACTAGTTTCTGGCACACACGTAGTAGACATTATATTTAATGTTGGCTTGCCTGACACGGTGTTGGGGGCCATCGCGGCCTGATTTAGGATTTGGGTCGTGACACACTTGTCCACCCTTATTGCTCCCCTATATATATCACCCTTATTGCTCCAGTTGCGGCGTACAACTCGATCCCACCTATCCACCTTTATCACTCCTTGTTGCGGCATGCAACCCGCTCCCACCACACGTATTATATTACTTTATTTATGAAAACTTTCATAATTCAGGCCAAAGGCTTTCACGATATTTTTGTCTCAACAATTATAAATAGAAA
The DNA here is from genome assembly GCA_005239495.1 of Nicotiana undulata. NCBI lineage: Eukaryota > Viridiplantae > Streptophyta > Magnoliopsida > Solanales > Solanaceae > Nicotiana > Nicotiana undulata. Next base: position 41,887 of record MDKH01081757.1, read on the forward strand.
TCTGTACAACTCATAAACTTCATCAATTATCATTTCACAATGAAACCAACCGGAATATATATATATATATATATATATATATATATATATAATAAAATACTGTCAACCAACTCATCCTTTTTATGTATCACAATGAGACCAAGGGAACAACCAACACTTCCAAAATACTTGAAACAATATTTAACAAGTTAACGAAATCAAGTAGTCATGAAGACATCAATGAGAATAACACAAATAAGCCATGAACCAAATAAATTGGAAACGAGGGAAGGGATCATGCTCAACAAATATATTGGTGGTGCATAGATACTCATCACCTCACCTATACACCACACACATGCAAATTCACATAGCAATTAAGTTGGGGATTCCTATTCCCTCAAGTCAAGTGTCACGACCCGAATTACCCTCCGAACGGTATCGTGACGACACCTAGTCTCTATGACTAGGTAAGCCTAAAACATACGGAAAATAAAGCAATATAACAGTAGAAATAGAAAAGAAGAAGGAAATATATAAGTCAGCCGCTCGACATTTACAACTTTCACTTCCCAAAACCCGGAACGTCACAATAATCACAAGCTCTGTACTAATGTAGCTCTATATAATGGAAAAAGGAAAATGTATATAAGTTTCCTAAGCCTATACTAGAATAGAAGGGGACACGTGGGATTCTGCGGACGCGGCAGAATTACCCCGTGGTCTCCTGGCAGCTGCTAAAGTACTCCTAGACAAAATGCTGTGTACTGGTACCTGGATTTGCACATGGAAAACATGCGCAGGAAAGGGCATGAGTACTCCACAAATGGTACCCAGTAAATGCCAAGCCTAACCCCAATCAGGTAGTGACGAGGTCAGGTTAAGTCTCTACTGGAGGTTTATAATAAAATAGTTAAAAATCTAAGCAGAGATAGGTAATAAGCTATAGCAGAACAGTAGAAACGATAAACTGCAAAGAATAATAAAAGAGAGCCCTCGGCTCAGCACAACATATTTCTCCATAACAAATATGCAATGCAGTACAGGGGGAAAGCTCACGGAATCTAGTCCACAGTCCCAATTTAAATATGCGATGCAGTACAGGGGGAAAACTCCCGGAATCTCGTCCGTAGTCCCAATTTAAATATGCAATGCAGTACATGGGGAAATCTCCTGGAATCTAGTCCGTAGTCCCAATTTAAATATGCAATGCAATGAATATAGGATACAGTCTATTTTAACAGTTCAAAAAGAATCACAGGAAAATACGTAATAAACTACCTAAACATGGTACAAGTATTAACAATTAGGAGTAACTCAAATAAGACAGGTAGACATGCTCATTCCAAGGCTACACTACACATTTAGTACATGGAACAGTGAAATAGGGATGGTTGATTTATGTCATGAAAGGAAAAAAATGAAGTTTTAGAAACAATAGCCCGTGTACGCACTCGTCGCCTCACGTACACGACACTCATATAAAACAATAAAAAAACAACCTAAGGGGAAGTCCCCAACACAGAGTTAGGCAAGCCACTTACCTCGACTGCGCTACTCAACCCAAAATCACGCTCTTGCCACGAGTATCCGACTCCGGGTGGCCCAAATCTAATCAATTCGATTGCATAATGTAAATAACACTTTAAGGAATCAAAATAGCTAATTAATTCGAAGCTAATACGCGAAATAAGGAAATTCGCCCAAAACGTCCACGGGCCCACGTCTCGGAATCGGGTAAAAATTATATATTGCGGAGACTCTTTCACTCATGAGTCTAACCATATAAGAATCTATCAAATCGGATGTCAAAACCCCAATCAAAACTCAATAATTCGGCCTATGAAGTTTATCCTATTTCTCCCAAATCCTCCACCAAAATTCGAAATGTAAGGACTAGATTTAAGTTAGGAATCATGGAAATTGATCTAAGTTGGGTAGAGATCACTTACCCAAGTTACCCGAGTGCAAAAGTCTTCAAAAATCTCCCTTCCCGAGCTCTCAAATTCGAAAATATGAAAAATAGCATAAACTCTCGAATTTGGGTCTTTAAAAGATTGCTCAGGTATTTGCCTTACGCGATCGCGTACACTGAGTTGCGATCGCGGAGAGTAACTGACTCATGCCTGGGATTTGAGCAGTGCGATTGCAGAACCACACTCGCGATCGCGAACCTTGAAGACTCATTCCTATGCGATCGCCGATATACTCAAGCGATCGCGAAGAGTAATACTCCCACCTTCCGTTGCCTAAGGGGCTCTATTCCAGCGTGACACCTGGTTATACGATCGCGGAGACTAAGTTTCCCAAGCTATGCGATCGCGGACCTCTTCTTGCGATCACAGTGAACAAATTGCAGACCTCCCCCACTTACCTTACGCGATCGCGATTAACAAAAAGCTGTTGTTGTAAAACAAGAAAAACCAGCAAAGGACTTATGCAAAAATATGCTCGTTTGGGCACCCGAAACACACTCGAGGCCCACGGGACCTAAACAAAACCTTCCAACCTACCCTAATACCTAATTTAAACTTGAGTTGAGCCTTAATAACACATCTCATAACATCAAAATCATCAATTATGCATAGATTCAAGCCTAAGAACTTATGAAATTCCTAAAATTCACACTCGATGTCGAATCACGTCAAAACTCATCCGAATGACCTCAAATTTTGCACACATGTCATAAATGACATTACGGACCTGCTGTCACTTCCGTAATTCTGTTTCGTTCCCGATATCAAAATTTCACTTATCGGCCGAAATCGCCAAAATTCTAACTTTCGCAAATTCAAGCCTAATTCTACAATAGACCTCGAAAACACATTTCGAACACGCTCCTAACCCCGAAATCACCCAACGGAGCTAACAGAGTTGACGGAATTCCATTCCGGATCTGTCTTCACCAAGTTGTAACTACGGCCTGATTTCTAAAGCTAAATTCCACATTCATGGACTATGTGTCCAAAATCACTCCGGATTTCACCACTCAATGTTCCGAAAAGTTCCAAAAGAATAAATAGACATGAGAGAAGCAGTTATTAGGGGATCGGGGCTCTAACTCTCAAAATGACCGACCGGGTTGTTACAATTTCCCTCTACTAGGTATGGTGACGACACCTAGTCTTAAGGACTAGGTAAGCCTAACATTAAATAAACATAACTCATAATAACAAAACTTTTAGATGCCTTTTGAAATAAATCTCTATACATTGCACATCTTCCAAAAACCCGGTGAGTACAAGTCATAAGCTTTAAAGAATTTACACTAAAATTTCTATTACCATTGTTCGAAAATAAGTACAATAGTGTATGAACAAAAACATATAAGGCGGTGACTACGAAACCCGCGAACGCTGTAGCGGTTTACCTTGAGTCTCCACAACAACAACCGCGCCGCTAACTATCGACCGACCGACTATGCAAAAACCTGGAATCTGCACAATAATGTGCAGAAGTGGAGAATGAGCACACCACAGCGGTGCCCAGTAAGTATCAAAACTAAACTCGTTAAAGTAGTGACGAGGACTAGTCAGGACACCCACTGGTCTAATAAATTAAACAGGCATAAATATTGGAATGACAGAACATGACATCTATCTGATGACTACACAACATAATTAACAACATAACAAATAGTATGCAGAAGGAAATATATGTCATGCCCCAAAATCGAGGGACGAGACCGGCACCTAACCGTATGAACCCTGTCAAGCGGACCTGGATTGCCTTTCCTACCCAACGTATTACCCCATGTTCATAACATACATTATTTCATATGAGTTAGCCAATATAGCTTCAAAGTACAATTTACAACATAATTCCATTTTCCTCTTTTAACTTTCGACAGTAGATAATCCAAAACATACAAGTTACATACAACATTTCCGATATGATCCACACTTACGACTGAAACTGCAGCACAAAATATACATATATAAAACTCAAATAGTGTCTACGAGCCTCTAAGAGTACTAGGATTTTTACATAAACTTGCCGGCAACAAGGCCCCGGCTATGCCTTTTACAACATAAGCAAAAAAGGAGTGATAAAGTCCATACACGGCCTCGAGAGGAAATGGGGCTCACCAGAATTGCTAAAACGATGAAGAGGAGGCACCACTAACGGCGGGTTGAGCTACCTGCTATGGAACCACCTACATCCACATAAAGGATGTAGCGCCCCCGGCAAAAAGGGACGTTAGTACCGTTGAATAGTACTAGCATGTATGAACAAAGTTTATTCTGAGTAAAATCAAATAGTACACAATTAGAAGACAGTCAAAGAAACCACACATATATCACATAATATATACAGAAAATCACAATGAAGGTTTCACAGTTACTCATTTCAATTATTCATCCATTCACATTTCACCCTTATTACCTCTCCACCCTTATTACTTCGTGTTGCGGCGTGCAACCCGATCCCACCGTACATTCATATCTCACCCTTATTTTCTCTCCACCCTTATTACTTCGTGTTGCGGCGTGCAACCCGATCCCATCGTACAATCACATTTAACCCTTATTACCTCTCCGCCCTTATTACTTCGTGTTGTGGCGTGAAACGCGATCCCACCGTACAATCACATTTGATAGCAATAACAACCAATCAATTAAATCACAGGAATTTTCATCATCAAGAACATAAGTTCATATCAACCCATAACTATGTGAAATCAAGGCACAATGATCCTTACCAAACTGTGATTCATGTATGGTGTTGCCAAAATTATTTAATTCGACTAATTCAATTCACAATTTCTGTTCACCATTTGCCACACACGGCCTTTAGCAATTAAATACATTCCCACATTAGGGTACATTGACATTCTTTCATTCAGTAGTACATACTCCCATATCAACATATTTGAATGTTTAACAAGCCTTACACATAGTAGGATAAGCACAGAGAATCACCCTTCACAATCTCAATTAGCATGGTAGTCAACTAAGAAAGACAGGAAATGAAATCTTGCACTTCAACACAGCCGAACAATAAATTCACATATGCTCAAGCAAGAAATTCTTACCGTGTCCTCGGACACCAACAAGGTGACTATACAAAGATTAAAGTTTTCCATACATACCTCGAATCGGAATTCCCCCTTTAGTTTTTATCACAAATCACCGGACCGTCTAGCATCGTCAATCTATTCCACAATGTGACATATTTCACTTAGAAATTTGGAACCATGAACATAACTCAGCTCATTGAGGCATTTAATCAAACAATATATGGTCCCTTTGATTAATTAATCCCCTTTTTTTAGTGGAAGTTGCTCTACCTTACACCCTCTTTCTATCTTAGAATAGATCATGAACATGCATGCAAGGTCTTAGCTTTTATCTTCAAGAATCAATTCATGAGTTCTATCCCTTTTTAGCTAAACCTGAGAATTAAAAGGAAGTGGGGTGGGGACTTACCTCTTATAGTGAAGAAGATGATGATTACTCGATAATTTCCGGGCCTGAGTGACGTTTGAAGAATCAATTTGGTGAAGAAGATGACTTCTCGATAGAACCCACTCTCAGTTCTCTCTATTTTTGTTCAGATACCCATTAAAATGAAGAGGAGGGGTGTTTTATTAAACTCGGGGTCGGGTACAAAAATTAGAAATTAAAGAGCCCCGAGCAGGAATGCGGTCAGGAATGCGATCCGCATTCCTCTCGCATAGTTAGCCCTAAAATGGGCCAAAAATAAGACCGGAGTGCCCAGGTATGTGACCACTATGCGGTCCGCACACCTGTTATGCGACCGCATAGTGTGTCGCATAACCTTCTCCGCAAAAATAGAGGTGCAAGAATGCGACAACTATGCGGTCCGCATTTCCAAGATGCGATCGCATATTGGGTCGCATAGCTGTCCTCAAATTGGACAGAAGTCTTTCCATGTGTGCGACCACTATGCGGTCCGCATACCTGTTATGCGATCGCATTGTGCGTCGCATAACAACACAATTCTGGAAAATTTTATCTTTCAAGTCCCGGGGTACTTTTTATTCAAAAAGTTCCATTTTAAAGAAATTTCTACAGTTATAACAACACAGGGACCTATTCGGACATTATTTTAGATATCAAATTTTACGGGTCTTTACAATATAGCAACTAACAACGGAACATCATAAAAATACACGGAAGAATGGACGGGAACACAACCCGACAACCGGAACCCACAATACGGTAAGAACAAGTAATAATTCAGCACTCCAATAGTTTTCATATCCGGCCTTAGCCAAAAACACCAATTAATCGGTCAAATCTTCGAGTGTAGCCTTTCACCCGCAAGTTATTATTGAAAGCTTTAAAATATAATCATTTCAAATAGAAAATTCCTTTGAAATATACTTCCTCCGAATATATATATATATATATATATATTTCAGAAAGATAATCTTCAAACATAATTCCTTCAAGATAAATTCTTTTAAAATATATCTTTCGAAATCATGGTCTTTCAACATAGTTTTCTTCAAGGTAAATGCTTTTCAACTATAATTTTCAAATAAATATCTTTCGAAGATAGTTTCCTCAAGATACACCTACCAGGATTCCGTCCCGTAGTTGAGAATTTATCATGCAGTACAGAAGGATCTCCCAGAATACGTCTGTAGTCCCCGAGTAAATATGCATTACATGGGGGGATCTCCCAGAATACGTCAGTAGTCCCAAAGTAAATATGCAGTGCTGGGGGGGTGGAACTCCTAGAAGATGTCTGTAGTCCCTAAAGTTAGTATGCAGTGCTGGGGGGATCTCCCAGAATACGCCCGTAGTCCCCAATTTAAATATGCAATGCAACCAACAAGGATAACAACCATAACACTACAGAACACACCGTACATCGCCACAACAGGTACAAAGCAACAAATGACAAAACTACAAATGTACGACGAGCAAATCAATACAAGAACTAAATCACAAGAACGGTAGAACTCACTCACAAGGAATAACTACGGAAAAGAAATACTAAGCGTAAAGAAAATAGCTTAACCACTGAGAAACAAGACGTAACAACGAACACTCAATATTGAAGTCAACAGTACGAAGAAAACACAAGTCAATTAATTCCAAATAAAGGCAAGTCGGCTAAGATATAGGTTATCCAAATTCTTTTTAAGGTTGAGCAATTACGAGAGATTTTTCAACAATTCAAGTAAGGGTAAGCCACAAAAGATAATAATAACTCCAGTTATTGCTAATCAATTATAGGGTGAGATAATACAAATTTCAATTAAATTGACAGTTATGAAAAACAATATAGCGTGACGGTAGAAGGGTAGAATCTTCAGTTAAGTCAATTCAGATCAATTAACAATAAAGGGAATCTAAAAGCAAGTAATTCTTAAGCAGGAAGAGATGAAACTGGCAATCAGGAACTCAGTCATAATAATTAAATCTTCAAACACGGGGAATATAACGACCTAAGAACCCTAAAAGGCCAACCTTCTACAAATAAGTCCGAGTACGCACTCGTCACCTCGCGTACACGGGGTACAATCAACATAGAAGACTCAAATCCTAAGGGGTAATTCTCCCACACAAGGTTAGGCAAGATACTTACCTCAAAGACGACAACCTGGTACTCTAAAATGGACTTCTCGGGTGAAAAGGCCTCTGGAAGACTCGAATCCAACTAGAAACAACTTCAAAACACACATAAATATTATAAGGAACTACTTCGGGTAATAAAGTTTTGATCTTTACAAAAACCTAAAAATCGACCCAAAAGTCGTCCCCCGGGACCGCTCCTCGGAACCCGTCAATTTTTACAAAAATCCGAATACTCATTCCAATATGCGTTCAACCATACAAAAATTACCAAATTCCGATACCATTTCGTCCCTCAAATCATGAAATTTCGTTTTGAATTTTTTTTTCAAAAACCAACATTTTCCCTAATTAAAAACACAATTTAAATTATAAAAACAAGGACTAATTCATGGAATATATTTAATTCTAAGTGGAGAACACTAACCCAATCGAATTGCTTGAAAAACCCACCAAGAATCGCCAAGAACCGAGCTCTAAAAGTCAAAATGTGATAAAAATGGCCTAACCCTCGATTTGAAGATTTATATTATGTCCAGGCGTTTAATGAATCGTGATCGCGAAAAGACACTTGCGATCGTGAAGAAGAAAAGGGAAGCTGCCCAGGTTGTACTTCGCGAACGCGAATACTAGCTTGCGAACGCGGAAGAGAAAAAGGTGGAAGCCTATGCGAATGCGAGGAGAACTTGCGAACGCAAAGATTAACGAGTACAAGTGCTCGAGGCCAGGCTTTTCTGCTATGCGATCGCGTAACGGGAGGCGCGAACGCGAAGAAGGAAATATGTAGAGCTACGTGATCGTGAGGAGTAATATGCAAAAATGAAGAAGGAAATTGAGGAGATTAGCATAAATGCATCGCGGTCGCGAAAGGAGCACTGCAATCGCGATGAAGAACATCGGACACCAGAACAACAGTTCAAAATGGGGAAAAATGACCTCTAGCCCATCCGGAACACACTCGAGACCCCCGGGGCCCCGTCTAAGCACATAGAAAAGTCACATACCTTAACAAAGACTCGCTCGAGGTCTCACATCACATAAAAAATGCCAAAACGACGCATCAAACCATAAATTGAACTTAGGAACTGTCAAATCTTCAAACTTCTAAACTCGTGCCGAAACCTATCAATTCAACCCCGAATGGCACCAAAATTTGCAGACATGTCCCAATTGACATCCCGGAGCTACTCCAACTCTCGGAATCGCATTTCGAATCCGATATCCCAAAAAGTCAATTGTGGTCAAACTTCTCCATTTTCCAAACTTCAAATTTTCCAATTTTTGCCGAATTACCTCAAATTAATCTATGGACCTCCAAATCCAATTCCGGACGCGCGCCTAAGTCCAACATCACCATACGGAGATGTTGACATTACCCAAAAGTAATTCCGGGGCCATTTACACAAAAGTCAAACCTCTGGTCAAATCTCACCGCTTAAGCTTCCAAAATTAAAATCCGTCTTCCATTTCGACTCCGGATAATCCGGTAACGGAATCCAAACATGAACGTAGGTCGATATACACAATGTGAAGTTTTTCAATATTTCACGCCACCAAACGGAGCTTAAATTATCAAAATGACCGATCGAGTCGTTACATCAAGGTTAAACCAAGCACTTACCTCGAATACACAAGCAATTCACTCCTCTAGCACAACGTTTCCTTTTGAATTTGCCTATAACCCGCTCGAATCCAATCACACTTTGTTCAATACCATAAATTATTGCGTAAAGGAATCAACTCTAATGAAAATCTATGATTTTCTTATGTTTTCTTATCAAAATACAAAAATCGACCCCGGGCCCACTTGGTCTAAACTCGAGGTTCGGACCAAAACTCGTTTACCCATTCTCCCCCGAGACCGGATATACAATTGGTTTTGGGATCCGACCTTAATTCAAGGTCTAAATCCCCAAATTTTGAAATTCCTAAGTTCTACCCAAAAAGCCCGATTTTTACCATGAAAACTCTAGATTTTTGGTTGAAATCTTGTTAAAAGTTGTTAAGGAATGAAAGGAATTAGCTAGAGATCACTTACCAATGATTTGGAGAAGTTTGGGTCTTTGAAAAATCGCCTATGGAGGTTTAGGGTTTGAGAGAATTGAAAAAGAGGTGAAAACCCCGTCTAAAATCTGTTTTTTAATAGGTTGCGGGTCTCGCATTTGCGAACCCTTCGATTTTTGGCTATTATCGCAAATGCGAAGCCTGATCTCGCAAATACAAGATCAGAGGCCTGCCAACACCAGGTTTTTGTTGTTACGAAATTTCTTAGTCTACACACTCTGTAGCCTACCCGAAACTCACTCGAGCCCTTGGTGCTACATACCAAACATGCACGCAAGTCTAAAAATATCATACGGACTCGCTCGTGCGATCAAATGATCAAAATAACATCAGAAACTACAAATTTAACCTCAAAACTCAAGATTTCCTCAAGGACACTCAAATTTCTAACTTTTCAACCGGACGTCCAAATCATGTCAAAGCAACTCCGATTCTCATCAAATTTCACAGATAGGACTTAAATATCATAACAAACTTGTTCCGGGATCCGAAACAAAAATATGGGACCGATACAAACAATTCCACATATTATGTCATTTCTTTATTTCTTGTAATAACCAGCAAAATAATTTTCTTCAAAACAATTGTTTTCTAAGCCTGGGGACCTCGAAATTTAATTCCGGGCATACACCCAAGTCCCATATTTTACTGCAGACCTCCCGGGATTGTCGGAACACAAATCCAGGTCAACAGAAACCATATTTTACTAAAAATATTGACAAAAGTCAACTGAAACCAAATTTTAACTCTAGAAATTACTATTTCTCATATTTTCACATAACAACTTTCCGATTTTATGCTCGGACTGTGCACACAAATTGAGGTGATTAAAATTAGTCTTTTTATGGCTAATAAGCTTAGAATTGGGTCAAAATTCATAAAATGACCCTTTGGGTCATCACACACACACACACACACACACACATATATATATATATATATATATATATATATACACATACTGATTTTCCATGGATTTATACACTTTGGTCATGCAATTTTGAAGAAAAATTGGGGATTTTGTCTTCAACTTAACAATATGATGTTTGAGGATTTGAGGTTCGATTTGACTTAGTTTTGGAATGTAATCACATATTTTGAATCTTATTGTTAGTCGATATCTAGCCCTTGACTCGAGTTTTGACCATGCGTGACCGAGTTGACTTTTGGAGATTTGATTTATGAACGAAGCTTTATTGTTTGAAATTGATTCCTATGGCTTTGTTTGACATTATTGAGTTGTATTTGAATATATTCGAGTCGTTTGATGTTGCATTTTAAACGAAACATGGTTTCTTGTTGATTAAAGCTTGTCGGCTGGAGGTAAGTCTCTTGTATATCCTTTGTAAGAGGAAATTTTCCCCATAGGAAATATATGTGCTATTTGATTCTTGCTTTAGGCATTTCTTGTATGCGAGTTGGCGTGCGTAGATGTGTGGTTACGTTATGACCATAGCCGGTTAGATTTGGTCTGATATTATGAGTTGATACTTTATGAATTGTTATCCATGCTTTATCTATTCTTTGATTACGTGATTAATTCCAAAACATGCTAGGAGACTATATTAGGATTATGACTTGATGATTGGAACTTGACAGGCTTCTTTCACCGTGTTGGGATTTCTACTTTCGCAATTTTATATTTGATGTTTGGCGCTTGTTGCCCATATTTGATATTATGATCGGACATTAGAATAAGAAACGAAGATGTTGGACTATTAAGCAAAGCTGAATCACAAAATTACCCATGACCATCTTACATGTTATTATTCATCTACATCTTTATGTCTGCATACATCTTCATCATATCATATCATATACATATACATGAGTTGGATATTGAGAAAAGTGGAGAATTTTAGAACCAAAGACATTGTAAGCGTGTATAAATAATAACGATATTATTAGTAGATCCGGTTGCACGCCACAACGACTCTTGGATATGGATCCATCCCTTGGGAGTTAGGTAATTACCAATATTACTTACCTAGGAACGCATGCACCACATTGGTGCTAGTTTGGACACGTTGCTAGTGTCATGCACATGATTTATGTTGTGAGGTATCGAGGTTGGATCACGAGCATGCATTGATATCTTAGAATAATGCATTAACTCTTATATATATTGATATTGGATCATGCACATGTATTGGTAGCCTAGACTCATACATTGGATCTTATATACATTATTAATATTGGATAATGGGCATGCATTGTTATCTTTGTTTAAGAAGCATGCCTAAATTCAGATATACTATACCATTGCTTTTGTACTTTATTGATGATATTATGCCTTATCACCTATTCTGTTTATGTTTTCATATGCTTATTAAACTGTCACTAGGTATAACGACAAGACCGATCGTTTTGAGACTTTGAGCAGCTGTACTTGATGCATTATGACTTGAGTCTATGGTTGAGTTTGCTTTGTTAGAGGTTCAGAGTTGATTTATAAGAATAATTCTCATTTCTGAAGCCTTAAGATGGAAGAATTGACCAAGGTTTAACTTTTGAAACTTGTGATGACCCAAAGGGTCATTTTATAAAATTAGACTTCGTTTCATGCAAAATAACCATAAAAAGACTAAAATGAAATACCTCGATTTGCGTGCACTGTCCGGGCGTGAAACTAGAAAGCTTTTATGTGAAAATATGAGAAATAGTGATTTTTAGAATTTAAATTTGATAAAAGTTGACTTTGGTCAACATTTTGAGTAAACGGACCCGTATCTGTGTTCCGACGATCCCGGGAGGTCCGCAGTAATATATGGGACTCGGGCGTATGTCCGAAAATGAATTCCGAGGTCCCAAGCTTTAGAAATCAATTTTTGAAAGAAATTATTTTGCTGAAATGTTCATGAATTAAAGAAATGAAATAATGCTAAAAATAATTGGTATCGGGTCCGTATTTTGGTTCCGGAGCCCAATGCAGCTTTGTTATGATATTTAGAGGATAACTGTGAAATTTGGTGAATAATGGAGTTCGTTTGACGTGATTCAGACATCCGGTTGAGAAATTATGAATCTTAAGTGTTTTTGATGAAAATGATGAGTTTTGAGGTTTAATTCATAGAATTACATGTTATTTTCATGATTTTATCGCACGATCAAGTCCGTATGATGTTTTTAGACTTGCGTGCATGATTTGTTTGGAGCCCCGAGGGCTCGGGTGAGTTTCGAGTAGGTGTCAGAGTGTTTAAAGTGAGAAAACCACTGCTGGTGCACCAGTGCTGGTGTGCATGCACCTGCGAGCCTAGGGCCGCAGGTGCGAGACCGCAGGTGCGCTCACCTTGTCCGCAGGTGCGGTCCCGCAGGAGCGATCAAATCTCCGCAGGTGCGACCCCTAGATACTTAGGCCATTTCCGCAGGTGCGATCCTTTTTCCGCACCTGCGGGCCTGCAGAAGCGGCCCAAGCACCGCATATGCGAAGGTCGACTGCCCATCCCTATAAAACCCAATTTTAAAACGGGCAGAACCCTTCTTCTCCAAATTTTCGAAGTTCCAGCCCTAAACACGATTTTCTTCAACAAGCTTCATCCCCAAGTCATAGGTAATCAATCCCAAACTTTGTTCTTTCAATTCGTTAATGTTTTTCATCACTTTTAAAGCAAAAAAAAAAGAATTTTCGTGGTAAAAGTCTAGGATTTGGGTAGAATTAGGGAGTTTTGTAAAAATCAAATTTTTATATCATATTAACGTCGTATTTCAAAACTAATAGCATATTTGGGTTCGTGGGTGAATGGGTAATCGTAAATTGGTCCGAACCCCAAGTTTAGACCAAGCGGGCTCGGGGTCGGGTTTTCACTTTTTCTGAGAAAAGCTTAGGAAAAATTATATTTTCAATAAAGTTAGTTCCTTTATAATTAGTTAATGATATTAAGTTAATTTTGATTAGATTCGAGCAAGTTAAGTTGAATTAAAAAGGAAAAGCAATAATTGAGCAGTGAGTGACCTACAGAATTGAGGTAAGTGTTTGGCCTAACTTTAGCTTGAGGGAATAGGACTCCCCACTTGTTTGTTAAGTGAATTGCATGGGCATGTTGTATAGGTGTGGTGACGAGTATCTATGCACCAGCCAAAGTGTTTGCTAAAATATGATCCCCTTTTTCCGTTCCCCACTTATTTGATTATTGTCTTA
>ML280954.1:8469-24826 GCA_005239495.1 Nicotiana undulata
GGGGGGGAGGGAGGATAAACAATAGAGAAAATTTTACGTGGAATGAAATACCATTTGTACATCTTAATCGAATAAGGTAATATGAACTTGAAGTTCATAAAAAGATAATTCATCTGCAATATATTGCAAAGCATGCCAGACGCATTTGTTGACACGAAGAAAGTAACTATATTCTCACTGCAAATGATCCTATTAGAATAAGTTCTAGAATGACAAAATCTATGGTATGCCTAAAGCGTATAGACAAATCAGTTTCAAATAAACTTCTTGATAAAGAAGATGAGCAAATGATCAAAATGATCATAATAAAGAAGGCAAGTAATCTAAAAGATCACATGACATAACATTTCATAAAATCTCAGGAGAGGTTAAGGTATCTGAAAATATAAATGAAGAGATCTTTATGTTATGTCTTTATGAAAAAAAAGGAGGTTGGAAACGATATAAAATGTATGTCGACTACATCTATGATAACGCTACATATATATGTGAGGATCTTAAGTGTGGAGAAACAATACAAGTAGAATTGATTTTGTAAGAAATACATGTGTTTTGGACTTGCAGTACAAATACTTAAAAGTATAAAGTCAAAAGAGTGTGCAATCACTTTTATCTATCTTATATGTCTAGCATGATATGGAAAACTTGATATGCATCTAAAGTCTATGTATATGGCTTATATGACTTAACTTATATGATAATCCCTGAAGGATTTAAATCGATTAAAGCATATACAATTCTTGTTCTTGAAGTACCACATCCTTAGTGCAATTTATGCACAAATGTATCTTGCTATAACTATAAGCATAATAATATGATAGCGAGAATTTTTACCTGTATGGAGATATTGAAAAGGCTATTCAACGACATTATATAAAGACATTACATATCTATCAAGAATGATTATTTCAAGGTTCAACATATTCATTGGAGTTAATATGGATGATTTATTCACCAAATCTCTGCTGACATCAACCTTCAAGAAGCTAGTGAACAAGATTAGAATGCGGAGGCTCAAAGATGTGAATTGATGCTCTCATCAGGGGGAGTTAATATGTATTGTACTCTTTTTCACTTACAAAGTTATGTCCCACTGGGTTTTTCTTGCACGGTTTTAGTGGGGTAACCAAAAAGCGTATTGTTAGATATGTGTACTTTTTCTCCTCCACCAGAATTTTTTTCTGATTTTATTTTGGTTAAGGGTTTAAAGATGCACATTATCTGTTGAATAAATATTCAAGGGGTATTATAAATAGAATGTATTTAAGGTGAATGTCTATATTTAAAAGAGATTTTAGGGTTTGTTACTTGGTGGTAAGTCATTTTTTCCTATAAATAGAGGATTTTATTCCATTGTAATTCATCCCATATCAATAAGAATTATCTCTTCGCTTTTTCCTGCAATACTCTTCTTCTTCTCTTATTGTTTTATACAAATAGTTCTTTTTAGCGGGTGTATCAAATTCTTAAGCAACATACAAAAAAGAATGGAGGGTATATACATCACATACAACATAATTACATCTTACATTTTTGGGTTGTTCAATAAAATAATAACCGACATATATATATTTTTTGTATATTAAGTATAAATATACATAAATATAAAAACCACATACATAATTTGTGTATATATCTATTATATTAGACTACCATTTGTAATTATTTTGGGAGGTAGGACCAAAAATGAAAAAGCCCAAATTAATCACTTGGAATAAGTCAAATTGAGTTGTCTATTTCATCTTGTGTTTTAGGACTCTATTATCCTCCTTGATTTGCGTGCGCAATCCGTGCGTAATTCCGGAAAGCCTTTATGTGGAAAATTGAAGAAATACTAAATTTTGGCATTTAAAAGTGATTTTAGTTGACTTCGGTCAACGTTTTCAGTGAACGGATCCGGACCCATATTTCGACGGTCCCGGTGGATCCGTAGTAAAATATGGGATCCACACATATATCCGCAATCGAATTCCGAGATCCCTAACCCGAGAAATGAATTTTTGACTAAAAATTGAATTACATAAAATTAATGATTTTAGAGAATTTGCTTTATGCTTGATTTTGATGGTATCAGGTCCGTATTTTGGTTTCGGAGCCCGGTATAGGTCCGTTATAATATTTAAACTTTTTTTGAGAAATTTGGTGAGAAACGGAACTGATTTGACGTGATTCAGACCCTCAGGTGAGAAAATAGAAATTTTAAGTGTTCTTGAGAATTTTATGTGTTTTGGTGGCAAATTCGTAGTTCGAGGTGTTATTTTGGCGATTTGATCGCACGAGCAAGTCTATATGAGTGCATGTTTGGTTTGGAGCCCCGAGGGCTCGGGTTCCATTCGGGCGATGCGTGAGTTGAGTTAAACCTCAACAAAGGCTGCTGGTGCACCATGTCTGGTGTGCCCGCACCTGTGAGCCGTTGGTCGCAGGTGCGAGTGCGATCCAGGCCTGGACTTCATTCTCCGCAGATGTGGACTCCTCCCCGCAGAAGCGGAACCCCGTCCGCAGGAGCGATCCCAGTGGCCAAGTTCCTTTCCGCAGAAACGAACGTCTTGTCCGCACGTGCGAATGCGCACGTGCGACCAAAACACCGCAGGTGCGAAGGTCGTACAATGAGTTCATTTAATTCGGACTCCAGCCATTTTCTTCTTATTTTCAAAAGTATAGGAGACATAGGGCGATTTCTCAAAGACATTTTCTTCCCCAAATCATAGGTAAGTGTTCCTTAACTTGTTTCTTTCAATCTTTTACTTATTTTTACAAGAATTCAACCTAAAATCTATGAATTTCATGGTAGAAATTGGGGGTTTAGGTAGAATTAGGGATTTTTGAGAAATCAAAAATTGGACCTCAATTTGGGGTCGAATTTTGAAACTAATTACATAAGGGCTTGGGGGTGAATGGGTAAACGGAGTTTGGTCCAAACCTCGAGTTTTGACTAAGCGGGTTCGGGGTCGGTTTTTTACTCTTTTTGGGAAAAATTCGGGAAATCTGTAATTATTCATTGAAGTTGATTCCTTTAGTGATAATTGATGGTATTAAGCTAATTATGACTAGATACGAGTGGGTTGGAGGTAAATTCTAGAGGAAAAATGATACTTGAGCAGTGAGTGGCATGCGGATCGCAGTAAGTGTCGTGTCTAACTTTGGCTTGAGAGATTAGGTATTGTGTGCTTATTTGCTATGTGTTTGGTTTATGAGTACAATGTATAGGTAAGGTGACGAGCACCTATGTGTTGTTGTCTAATCATAGCATGCGAGTGAATTTTATTCTTGTAACTTTTATAGTCTTTAATCATATGATCCATGCTTAGCGTAGCCATTTGTAATGTTGGGTAACTTCTATCTGGTTTTACCGAGACTTGGTAATTTTTGAATATTGGTTCAAGGTTGAGATTTATATTTTGATATTAAGCATTGATGAAATACTGGTTTCTTTGTGATATTTCTATCTGTCCGTAGTTATTGATTCTGTGATTGGTGAGGAAGAGTATAAAGCACGAAGGTTGATGTCGTTTCATGCCTTATTTGAGGAAGAGTGTAAAGCACGAATGGTGATGTCGTGCCATAATTTGTGAGTGTTAATGCACGAAAGGGTGATGTCGTGCCATGAATTGTGAAAAATAAAGCACGAAGGGTGATGTCGTATTGTATTTTGAGAGGTTTACTGCACGAAGGGTGATGCCGTGTCGTTCTATTGATTTGTTGGGTGAGGTTGAGATTAAAAGCACGAAAGGTGATGTCGTGCAGTTTTTCCTTTGATGTTTTATTTGCTCAATTCGTTTAAGGGTTATTGTTTAGTTCTGTCTTATCGTTGTTTCTCACTCCTTATATTGTAATCCCCCACTGTATGTCCCCTTCCCATTATTTGCTGCTCTATTTAGTTATTATTGTTGTTGCCATTAACATGATTATATTGTACATGATATATGTGGGTGTCTTGTCCTAGCCTCGTCACTACTTCGCCGAGGTTAGGCTCGACACTTACCAGTACATAGGGTCAGTTGTATTGATACTGCACTCTGCACTTTCTGTGCAAATTCAGGTATCGGTCTGAGCTGATTCTGAGATTTGTAGCTAACTTCTGCGCAAGAGACCCAAGGTAGATATGCTGACGTCCGCAGATTCCCGGAATCCCCTCCTATATGCTCACTTACTGTTTTCTTTAGTTCATATACAATTGTATATTTGTCTTTCAGTCAAATACTTGTAGTTAAATCATAGTAGTCTGTGAGTTGTGACTCCAGATCATGGGTAGTTAGATTTATAAATATCATACGCGCAGTGTTATTATGCAATTTATTTTCTTTATTAAAGTATCGTGTGTTGAGTTGTAGTGAATCTCCGTAAATTTAAAAAAATTATGTTGTAAATTTTTAATGTTGGCTTGCCTAGCAAATACAGCATTAGGCGCAATCACAATCCCGACGGTAGGAATTCGGATTGTGACACGTGTTTTAGGGAAAAGTTCAATTGAATTGGATTTCAATCTGATCTCAATCACTCATAGAACCAACTTTGATGTTAGATGCTTCCTTGATCCTTTTTCTCTGTCACTTTAGTAAGAAAAAAACAATTTAAAAATATTTATCACCAAGAAGGTAGTATTTATTTTTTTATCAATTTCACCTTCAATACTCTAAAAAAAAGTATATAGTCGTTAATTACTTGTTTACAGAAGAAATAAGGTTAATTTAATCAAATATATTAAATAGTTTTTTTAGTGAGTGTATCAAATTCTTAAGCAACATACAAAAAAGAATGGAGGATATACATAATTACATCTTATATCTTTGGGCTGTCCAATAAAATGATACCCGACAAATATATATGTTTTATATATTAAGTATAAATATAAAAACCACATACATAATTCGTGTATATATTAGGCAAGCTATATTGGGAGCATAAAGTTACATTTTCCTTTACAATTTCCCAATCGTGGGATGACTAAAAGAAGGAAAGTGTCAACTTTATTGAGAATTGCAAGCCTTTTGTAGCCTTAGACCAAAGCACGTGTGTCTTTTTATACTTGCTTCGTTTTCCTTAAATCAACTTTTAAGCTGTAGTATTAGTTTCGATACAACTTCCTTAATCCTCACTCACATGGTGCAAATGGTCATCCACCATATACTACTTTTTAAAGATCTTGCGAAAATGATCAACCCCTTTTTCACTTTGAAAATTATGCGATACAATTTATAAACGATGAATTAAATCGAGTTGGTCTATTTGGTAGGAAATATTTATATTTAACGTAGAGAATAAACTCAATAAAGTTATCGACAAAAAAGTGAAAGTAGATCTAGTAACCTTTTCATGCAATGCGTACAAGTACTTTTCGTTTAACGTAGTGCATGTACATCACTTTCAGAGGAATTTTAAAAATTTAAGCATTTCGGACACAAGGAAAAGTAAAAGACATATATATATATATATATGAGGGACCGGTATAGGGCACACTATTTGGAAGAGAATTGTAGCTAATGACGAAACCAGAAATTCTATCGATACATGTAATAATGTCACACCTGGATTCAAAAATATGTAATAATGTTACACCTCGAACATATGGCCTATAATAACTTTCGAGTCACATTTCTTGCTACTTCACTACTCTCCTTTTTTTGGTAATTAAATTTTATTATTATCAGGAAAAATAATTATAAGTATAGTAAAAAATCCTATCACCTATCCACTTAGAGTTGGATATGCAGTCCCAAATTTAGTGTCCTCATTACTACGAACTACTGATTTTAGCTATATACAATCTATGGGTAAAAATTTAACTCATGCAATATTCTAGCTAGCCTAGGACTCAAAACTTCCTCGACTGTGTACCTCTTGGATTATCATTTTTGATCAGATCCTCGCAATTCCTCTGTTGTCCATGAAAAGTTCGCCAATTCTTTTCTTGCCAAATATAGTACACAGTGCAGGTTAGGAGTATCCTATATATTGCTGATGATGGTTGCTTACTTGATGCATGCCTTATAGTCCACTTTTTTTTTTTAAATGTAATCAGGATTCAACAACACATATACATGTAGAAGAAAATAGAAAATTTATTTTACCCTATTTACACAATAAATTTTCGACGATGAAATTTATTACGAATAGAAGATCAATTGAACTTCCTTCAAACCATGGAGGTCCGTCCCTGACTGTCCCATATGCTCCAAAAGAACGTTTCCTTTAATTTGCTTGTGAAATCAAAATTTACCGAAATTTTTCTTGTAAATTTTTTTTTTCTTTCTTTTCCCTCTTTGCTTGTCGACACGGCTCACTTAGTTTCAGTTACGCATGAGTCAAGACCACGCAAGCAACGACAAGAACATAACGGGATGATTGTCAATAAAATTAACTAACTCGAGTTGTACGCAAGCAAGATTCAAACTCCACAATTTTATAAATACTAGTTTTGGTGTACGTGCGTTGCACGTGTAATTTAACTTATTTGTCAAGTGTTACAAAATTGGTATTTAAAAATTATAATTTTTTTATTGTGTAAATATATATATATATATCCTAAAAACAATTTTTTGAGTTACAAATAAATTATCTAATAAGCTTACGGGTGAGCTAAATGATGCAAGTGTTTATTTCACTAACTTTATGGGTTCTATATTTTATACTTATGACATGATAATTCATTGATATATTTGTCTCTTACATGATTTGACAGTCATTGTTTTGGGTTCAACAAATGCTTCCAAATTTTCTATAAGATCATTAAAGTTGGGGTATTTATGGCCAGTAGAAAGTTGAACCAACAGTAAAGTAGTAACCAAACTAAAGCAAGAAAGTTAATATAATCGTGAAAAAAAATTCACCTTTGCATCAACAAAGTTAAATGGCATACACAAGGCCTTCGTTTAATGCGTTCAGCTAATTTCGTAAGAATCCTCTTTTAATTTATTGCTTATCCTGTATCAACGCATAACTTATTCCTAGAAAAATAACGAAAATTTCACTTACAAAGTTTGTCTCCTTCAAACAAATTCTTTCAATAATTAGTACTCCCTCCGGTTTACAATAAGTGATCAATCTACTTTTAGCACGCTTATTAAGAAAATATTAAATTCTATACAAAAATACATACTATGAGTAAACTACTCCTAATGTCACGACCCCAAATCCTAACAGGTCGTGATGGCGCCTATCGTGGAGACTATGCTAGCCAACCATCACATAACTACCCATTCGTTCGATTATAATAATTCACAATTCAATAGTAACAGCAAACATAGTAATAAATAAATTTCATTAAGTCTTAGCGTCCCAATAATAGTCTAAACAACTCTAAACAAAATCTCCCAAGACTGGAGTCAACAAGGTCACGAGAATCTACAAAATAAAACTAACTCTGCTAATTGTTTTAACTAAGTCTAGGAATGCAATGCTAAAACTAAATAAGGAAGGGAAATGGAGAAGCTATGGACGCTGGACAGCTACCTCAAAATCCCGTAAAGCTGTTGCTAACGAACAAGGTAGCTACTGTTCCAAATCGGTACCTGAATCAGTGCACAGAGGCACATGGAGTCTTTATGAGTACGCCAACTCAGTAGTAATGAAAATAAATCACAGTATGAGAATTATAAAACACACAGTACAGATACACCAATTCACAAAAGCCAGTAAAACACCAAGTCACCAGTTAATATTCATCAAATACATGAGTTAAAAAATCAGTTTCTAGAAATCCTTTGAAACAAGTGCAATATCAGTATATCTCAGTAAAATTCTCAGTGAAAACCATTTTGAAAACGAAGTAAATCATAGTTTGAAAACTCAGTAAAAATCTTCATAAAACTGCCCCTCGGGCCATAATCATTTCTCGTAACAATTTCTTTCAGTATTAGCTCATCAGGCAACCTCACAATCACTCTGCCCATCAGGCAACCTCACAGTCACTCTGCCCATCAGGCAACCTCACAGTCACTTTGCCCATCAAGCAACCTCACAGTCACTCTGCATAAGCCCCGTGGGCATCACTTATTAGGTACCTGCGCTCATTGGGGGGGTGTACAGACTCCGGATGGGCTCCTACAGCCCAAGCGTTATAACAAGCCACAGCATGGCATAAATCACACACAATATAGGCCCGCAACCTCACTCATATCATATCATTCTCACAATATAGGCCTGCATCCTCACTCAGTCAGACACTCTCACCATGCCCTTCAGGTCATAAATATTCCGGGTTCTCGACCCAAAAATAGTGTTTCATTTTTCAAGAAATAGTATCAAAATACTCTGAGTGTCAAAACAATTTATCGAGAAAAGATTTGAGTGAAAATCATAACATATCCGTGAGGAAAATAGTAAAAACAGCCCCCAAGGGGTAAACAATTCGGCACTAGGCCCCAAACATGGCTTACAACCCAAATCATATCAAAATATATCAATGCTATTAAGCATAGGCTTTAAAAATCTATTTCGCAACTCAATAGTTGCCTAAGTAGGGAATATATTTCCAAAGTTCCAACCTTTGTATTCCAAAACCCGTGAAAGGTTGCATAGTCCGGGGTTTCATACCCTCAGGACAGGATTTAAAGACATTACTTACCTCAAACTAGCCCAGAAACTATTCTGCAATACGCTTGCCTCTCGAATCAACTTCCGAGTACTCCAAATATATAAAGATCATATCTATATAATCAAATTATGCTTAAAGAATGAATCCCAATTCAAAAATATCAATTTTAGCTCAAAACTCGAAATTTGCTAAAACCCGGCCCCCGGGCCCGTGTCTCGGAACTCAGAAAGTTTTAAACCAAATTGTTCTTCGTCATCTCCTGAGTCCGTACATATAAAGAACGCTAAAATCGGAGTCCGTTTGACCCCTCAAATCGACGCCTAAAGGTCTCATAATCTCAAGCCCTAACTTCCCCTTTCTCTACTGATTTTCCATAAATTTACACTAATATTAAGGTCTTAAATCACCTATAATCGAGTTATAATGACCAAAACACTTACCTCTATGAAGAACATTGACCTAATTTCCACTGCCGACCGGAAATCACCAAAAACTAACTTTCGCCAATTCAAGCCTAATTCTACACCGGACATCACAAAAATATTTTGATCAAACTCCTAAGTCTCAAATCACCTAACGAAGCTATCCAAGCCATAAAATCCGTATTCCGAGGTCGTTTACCAATAAGTCAACTCTCAGTTGACTTTTCCAACTTTAAGGCTACTTTTAAAGACTAAATGACTAATTTCCCATTATAACCATTCCGATTTCAAGCCTACCAACTCTAACACATCAATAACAGTATAACCAACCTATGACAAGTCAATAACAGTAATTATAATACAAATTCTACGGAACGAACGACCGGGTCGTTACATTCTCCCCCACTTAAACACACGTTCGTCCTCGAACGTTCCTAGAGTTGTTCCAAACACCACCAAAATTGTTGTGTAACCTACCATGCACATATTCGGAGGTGATTCCATGTCACCTTACCCCATATAGGTCTAATCGCACAACACAGTTGAAATTTCGAAGTCCGATCCTGACCCATAAACCTTAGAACTAAATTTCCACTTCTGAATCAATTTACAAGATCAAAATCTCACAACTATAAACTGAATAATTCTGAGCACACTGTAACAAGTCATATATGTAACCCAAGATGAAATACCATGATCCACTACATGACTCCAGCACTCGTGGCGATAACTCATAATCACAATAGTTGCTTATAACAACCTAATACCGGTAATAACCTCTTATCAAACAAAGACTTGCCTTAACACCTTCATATGGTGCCGATGATGAAAGAAACACGTAGAAACCAGCAACCATTCGCCCGCTCAGCATCAATACCATCCAGAGCCATAACTTGTGCAACTCGTGCACTCAATAACAACATCCTAAGAGCTCAATTCAAAAAATAGAGAAGATTCACACGAGAGGACTATCGTGTCATTACTCTTGCCATTACCACATCATGCTAAAAGCCTGATACACATCATGAAACCATATCACAAAATTCCTACACCAAGGATCATCCCTCTACTTAACTCTGCTACAAAGTGTGATCCCATCCAACCGCTGGACCACATGAAATACTCCAAGCCACCTTGCTCCAAATCAATAATCATGCGAAATTCAACATCAAGTACTAAAAGTGCATTACCATAACCACGGAGGAAATCGGACGATACCATGCCACCCAAACCAACAATAACATAACCAACACGTATCAATCCTGCAGCACCCAATTACTTACCTTACTCAAATCTAGCTAATAAGCCCAATTAGATTCGCACCCTATGCACATATAACCAATGATCACAACTCCTCGAACACTGAAGGGTAACTCATAGATCACTCCTAAGCACGAATAGGCTCATTGACAATCAAATGGTACATCCCTCAACAATAGCAATTTGGAGTCAACAATTCTGACTCAATGTAGAACGCACACCCATACTGGCCTACCAATAATTCTAAATCAACTCTGGTCATCCACATCAGGTAGATAGCTCTCCAACGGTTCATAATGACTGAATCATGACATATACTAACACCTGACTAGCTTTGATCGCATCCTCGTAGTTCACAACTACAAAAATAATTTGTTCATGAAAACTCCCAGTCTCAAAATCCATAAGGCGCACCAATTACCATATCTGATCCCAACTCCACCACTCAAATATATAACATGTCTCTAATACTCAATCATTCCACAGGGATACTCCTAAAATTATTTTGTGCCACCAACAAACTTGAATATCGGCAGTCGATCCAACAAGAGAGCGTCGTAACACCAATGATGCACCCTTACTCAAACACATTGCCTTAAACACATTGTCCTATATGAATGTATACTCTCATCCAGCCACCCAATAGTGGTATCCTTTACCTAATCATCTGAAACTGCCAGTTCTGACCTTCCTTCCAGAACTGAACCGTGACCTCACATATGCCACTCTCCACTATACACAAAATACCGCATACGCCATGCAATCTTATGATAAATATGAGAACTTCATGCTCCCTTCCTAGCCACAAACAACTACGTACCCAACTAGCCAAGAACCTTCCATTGATCCCATTTAGAAGAAAAATCACTATACATCACATGGCCCTCACGCCAGTAGAAATATACATCTCCAACTGTGGTAGAAATCGTCAAGAACTCCCGAATCACATGTGTACAACACCAAACCGCCAGGACTGAATCCTTCTAACTCAACCAAGCTATACATGCCACCAAATTCCAAGAGAATTGCTAAGAAACACCTGTAACAACTCATTACCTTATAAACACCCAAAGAACTAACCATATCCCTTATCATGTCAATCTGACGTACTACCAAGCTGTCCTATTTATTCAAGTTCCTTCTGACTTGCCTTCAAATTGATACTTCTTCTTGCCATAATACCGCAATTCTAATGTCGACTCACCGTACGAAACCCGAGCATAAAAATATACCGTCTAAGGCTCATAAGCCGCTGAATACTCCCTCAATCATCCCTAAATGCACCACATTAGAAATACTTACCCTGAAGAGACTTCTTGCGAAGTTAAAGTCATTACCTTCACTTTCCTGATACTGATGGGTAGAATCCATGATAATGCAAATACACCACAAGCCTTGACACCTTCCCCGTAAATCTCAGTTCTAGCCCTTCTCACACCTTGAAGATCCTCAATCGCTTCATATAACCTTGAATCCGTCTGAACCATTCTCGAACGCCATTTACTCTACGCAATTTCAATTACACTAACCAAGTAAACAGAACGACCTGACTCCGCTTGCAATCCTTATACTAGGAAAGTAATCCACACCTTTGAACCAACAAGCACACTCATACATTGCACACTCTACACTTACCAGTACAACTCCATCATTCAAGGAATTCTACTATCCGTAAAGTACATTACAACTTGTATCGAAGAAATTTCCATCACTCGAGTGATTCCCAGACTCCACCTCGGTAGGTCATAACTGATTCACCAACAAACCTCAAACTGAAACCAATACAACACATAGTCATCTAATCAACTTATCATTAGTAGACTCCCCCACTTGGCTCAAAGCCAAGGATCAAGACAAACAATAACTTATGATGCCTACACATTATCACTGCCACCATACTGTGGTGAGTTTCAACTAAATCCTCCATAAGCTTATATGACCCAAACCATCTAACCCTCAAATCATATGCAAATCTTGTATTCACCATAATAATGGTCATTCCAACTCCCACAAGCGAGCAAAACTCAAATTACAACATACATCATTTACTGGTAGAAAAGAACTTGTCACAGATAAACATAAGGGTCACACACCTCAAGACAACCCGCAGGAAATACTCCTGCCTGCTTAACCTCAAAATGATATCTCCCTATACACTTCTGAAAATCATAGCTATCACGCAATCACTATACTTTCCTACATTAGAACACAACCACTGCCTGCCCTCGAGACATCCCATCTAGCGGTATAAGAACATGAAGTTGATGGCAATACTAACACTAGGGTTGTGGTCAAGGAATCTTGAGCTTCTGGAAGCTCTACTCACACTCGTCTGACCACATGGATACCTTCACTGGACACCACATGTCCCAAGAATGCTACTGAATTGAGCCAAAAATTCACACTTGGAGAACTTCGCACAAAGCTTCTCCTCCCTATATCCTTGTGATACCATCATCAAATGTCGAGTATGCTATCCCTAGCTACGTGAGTACGACATGATACCATCAATAAATACAATAACAAAGGAGTGCAATCATTGTCTGAATAAACCACTAATCAAATACATGAATGCTACTGGAGCATTGGTCAGCTCAAAAGACATCACAGGAACTCAGAACATAACAGGAAAACCCACTTCACTCCACAACTAAACTACACGAGAGGTCCTTCAATACTCATAACTCGAAGCCATATTCTAACTCAATACAGAAGTCAAATAATCAATGGTTCTTGACACATATCCTGCCAATTCATTTTGGTCACAATCAAATAACCTGAATAAATCTAACTATCCGATCACACTCACCATGTAGTCATCTAGTCACAAAGTTCCATCAATAAGGACACAAGCGGACATATAAGTCCCCCAACACATGTGCCCACACAAATGAAATCTCAACACTTAAGCCACAGACAGAATCTGGACTCAAGTCCTTCGGACTATCCCATTATCAACATGTAAAAACAATCACATCTCACCCATGGAAGTCACAAACCGCCTACGCACAACTGATACCAAGCGCTCGCGTGTGCATTCAAATACATGAAAGGAATTCAAACTTTTCGCTGAATAAATGGATTCGCACGATAAGAATTCAAGAATGTAGAATGTTTCCTAAGGGTTCTGCAGCCTCTCGAAGATAAGTAAAGACGTCTCTGTACTGATCTGCAAAACTCTACTAAACTTGCTCATGACCGTTGAGTCCTATGTAGCCTAGAGCTCTGATACCAACTTGTCACGACCCCAAATCCTAACAGGTCGTGATGGCGCCTACCGTGGAGACTAGGCTAGCCAACCATCACATAACTACCCATTCGTTCGATTATAATAATTCACAATTCAATAGTAACAGCAAACATAGTAATAAATAAATTTCATTAAGTCTTAGCGTCTTAATAATAGTCTAAACAACTCTAAACAAAACCTCCCAAGACTGGAGTCAACAAGGTCACGAGCATCTACAAAATAAAACTAACTCTGCTAATTGTTTTAACTAAGTCTAGGAATGCAATGCTAAAACTAAATAAGGAAGGAAAATGGAGAAGTTGTGGACGTTGGACAGCTACCTCGAAATCCCGTAAAGCTTATGCTAACGAACAAGGCAGCTACTGTTCCAAATCGGTACCTGAATCAGTGCACAGAGGACAGGGAGTCTTTATGAGTACGCCAATTCGGTAGTAATAAAAATAAATCACAGTATGAGAATTATAAACACACAGTACAGATACACCAATTCACAAAAACCAGTAAAACACCAAGTCACCAGTTGATATTCATTAAATACATGAGTTCAAAAATCAGTTTCCAGAAATCCTTTGAAACAAGTGCAATATCAGTATATCTCAGTAAAATTCTCAGTGAAAATCAGTTTGAAAACGAAGTAAATCATAGTTCGAAAACTCAGTAAAAATCTTCATAAAACTGCCCCTCGGACCATAATCATTTCTCGTAACAATTTCTTTCAGTATTAGCCCATCAGGCAACCTCACAATCACTCTGTCCATCAGGAAACAGTCACTCTGCCCATCAGGCAACCTCACAGTCACTCTGCCCATCAGGCAACCTCACAGTCACTCTGCCCATCAAGCAACCTCACAGTCACTCTGCATAAGCCCCGCGGGCATCACTCATTAGGTACCTACGCTCACTAGGGGTGTGTAAAGAATCCGGAGGGGCTCCTACAGCCCAAGTGTTATAACAAGCGTCATAATATATCAGTGAGGAAAATAGTAAAAACAGCCCCCAAGGGGTAAACAATTTGGCACTAGGCCCCAAACATGGCTTACAACCCAAATCATATCAAAATATATCAATGCTATTAAGCATAGGCTTTAAAAATCTATTTCACAACTCAATAGTTGCCTAAGTAGGGAATATATTTCCAAAGTTCCAACCTTTGTATTCCAAAACCCGTGAAAGGATGCATAGTCGGGGGTTTCATACCCTCAGGACAGGATTTAAAGACATTACTTACCTCAATCTAGCCCAGAAACTATTCCGCAATACGCTTGCCTCTCGAATCAACTTCCGAGTGCTCCAAATCTATAAAGATCAGATCCTTATCATCAAATTATGCTTAAAGAATGAATCCCAATTCAAAAATATCGATTTTAGCTCAAAACTCGAAATTTGCTTAAACCCGACCCTCGGGCCCGCGTCTTGGAACTCAGAAATTTTTATACCAAATTGTTCTTCGTCATCTCCTGAGTCCGTACATATAAAGAACGCTAAAATCGAATTCTGTTTGACCCCTCAAATCGACGCCTAAAGGTCTCATAATCTCAAGCCCTAACTTTCCCTTTTTCTACTGATTTTCCATAAATTTACACTGATATTAAGTTTTTAAATCACCTATAATCGAGTTATAATGACCAAAATACTTACCTCTATGAAGAACACTGATTCCCTCTTCAAAAATCGCCTCAAAAGCTCTCCTTCCGTAAAAAAAGGTGTAAAAATATGTTAGGGTCGCGGAAGGGTTATTTTATACTGCCCATGTAAATATCATCCGCGATCGCGGTCAAACACACGCGATCGCACAGTACAACTTTCCCCTTCCCGCGATCGCAGCACAAAGCACGCGACCGAACAATGCTTACTCACCCCCCACGCGCCTGACCCTGTGCGATCGCACTATCTTCTACGCGATCGCACTGCTTTGACTCCCTCTACTTTGCGATCGCACATCCTCACCTGCGATCGCACAGAGAAATTTCCTGGGCCTCACCAACTGACCTATTCGATCGCATACAACCCCCTGCGATCGCATAGAGGAAAATTATACCTGTAACACACCAGCAAAAACTACTATTTTCTAAGTCCAAAAGTGCCCGTTAATCACCCGAAATCAATCTCGAGGCCCTCGGGACCCCAACCAACTATACCAATACATCACATATGATCATTGAAACTTAGTTTAACTCTCAAAACACTAAAATTAACATCAAAAATACCAAAATTACACCGGATTCAAGCCTAAGAACTTTGACATTTCTAAAATCCACCAACGATGCCGAAACTATCCAAAACAACTCCGATTGATCTGAAATTTTGCAGACATATCCAAAATGACATTACAAACCTGTTCCAACTGTCGGAATTCCATTCCGAGCCTGATAGCCTATTTTCCACTGCCGACCGAAAATCACCAAAAATTAACTTTCGCCAATTCAAACCTAATTCTACACCGTACATCACAAAAATATTTTGATCACACTTCTAAGTCCCAAATCACCTAACGAAGCTATCCGAGCCATAAAATCCGCATTCCGAGGTGGTTTACCAATAAGTCAACTCTCAGTTGACTTTTCCAACTTTAAGGCTACTTTTAAAGACTAAATGACTAATTTCTCATTATAACCATTCCGATTTCAAGCCTACCAACTCTAACACATCAATAAAAGTATAACCAACCTATGACAAGTCAATAACAGTAATTATAATAAAAATTCTACGTAACGACCGGTCGGGTCGTTACATTCTCCCCCACTTAAACACACGTTCGTCCTCGAACGTTCCTAGAGTTGTTCCAAACACCACCAAAATTCCTATCTCCGCACTATATAGAACAACTTTCAACACACACACACACACACACACACACACATATATATATATATATATATATATATATATATA